>JAYMSP010001585.1:0-30651 GCA_036897095.1 Plantago elongata | reverse complement strand
AACAAAACGAAGAAAAGGAAAATGGAAAAATCATCTAACCACATCGTCTGAAGCGGAGAGCTGAGAGACGAAGCAAGCACTGTGGCATGGTTCCGTAAAGTACCTTTGACCACCACCCTAGATATCTTGCTCTGGCATGGTGGCGGGCTTCCGCGATACTACCTTAACCGACAGCAGGTAGAGCCTCCCAAGTCCCAGTCGACAACAGCACTGCGTGATCTTCATCATCCGGTTTCGATCCTCCATTGGGAATTTACGGCAAGAGGCACAGCAGATTCACGGCGGCTGAAGACGGGAAGGGAAAGGGTTTCGAAAGATGGGAACGGAAGAGTGAACTGAAGAAACAGAATGGGAATTGATTATATTTTACTCTAATTTTCTAAAAATATCGGTCAGGTCGGTGCGGTTTTGTCGGTTTTTGGACCGGACCGGACCGAGGACCGAAATCTTGATATCCTCCATACCGAGGACCGGACCGAGTCGGGCCCGGACCCGACCGAGGACCGATTTTTCGGTCCGGTCCTGATTTTGCTCACCCCTAGTCTAAATAGACTAGGGTATAGTTTCCGCATTTCAACCTCTTTCTCCCACGTTGCTTCTTCGACTAGGTGATTTCTCCACAAAACTTTGACTAATGGGATCAGTTTGTTACGAAGTTCTTTAATTCTCGTATCCAAGATCTGTACAGGTTTATCTTCATACGTCAGATTTTTCTCTAACTGGATATCATCGGATCTGATAATGTGAGTCGGGTCCGGATGATTCTTCTTTAGTTGCAATACATGAAAGACGTTGTGAATTCCAGTCAGATTCGGAGGCAATTGCAACTCGTAGGCTACTGCTCCAACTCTTCGAACAAATATGTTCCAATACTCCACTAGACCAAGTCCAACTCACGGCTAACCCAGTTAAAACTTCATAAAAAATTCATGATTGGTTCAAGTATAAAGATTAAGTGTTTATGATATGCATAAAATTATACTCTATTCGCCCCACCTTCATCTTTCCTTATTCCATTTTGCTCCATCCAAACATCATCAGTTCACATCCCATTCCTTGGATGGAAAATTTCTCTACTACTTTATACACAATTTATCTTACTTTAGTTACTATATGTCGTACTTTATTTTTCTTATTTTATCACGATTTCTCGTACTTTAGACGATTCATGTAGTAACAATGATATAGATCAAATGTTTGATATTTTACGATAAGTGTTTGAGTAATTTTTCGAATAATAGAATGTCCGTAGTACATAAGTACAAGTAGGTGGGTGAGTGATTGACACTTTCATGTAATGGATATGTTGTATATCACATTCTGTCTAACAAAAAGAAATGGTTTAATTTTGTATTAGAAAATACAATTAAGTTTTTACGAAAATGTTTATAGTTATGATTTTCAAATTACTTATGAGAAAATCCTAATGGCATGCAATATAAATTGTTGTATCTAAGAAACTTATTTAAGATACTGCAATAAATGTTTAATATCTTATAATTGTGCTAATCATAAAAAAAATCAAATGCAATGGGAAATTTATATTTTATGTGGGGCTCATGCTTTCCAAGGCACGAGTACCCTTCCATCCCAGTTTAATATTTTCACATTTTATTTTAATTCGTACCATCATATTCTCATTTTTTAAATGGATAATACTTCTCATACTTTATACACTATCTCTCACATTTTATCACTTTTGTCATACCTTATTCATTACTGTCATACTTTATCAATATATAATTTATTCAATGTCATCTTAAAATTTATGCCCAATCTCATGGAAAGATGGAACGGAGAGTATTATTTTTTGGAAAACTTGATGCACTAGAAGGTGAACTTGTATAGATAGTGGACCAAAGTGGAGATATAGAACATATGGAGGACCAAAAGTAGGATTTTCCAAATCTAGACAAAGTGACCAAACATCCGGTCCGTTCGAACCGTTTAATACTCATTTCTCAATTGCGCCAATTGAACTGAGCGATCGTCTCCGGTCTCTCTACACTACACAGTCCGACATTCATCAATCGATCAATCGCAGAGCGATACGCTGATCAGGCTCGAAGAACGCCAACTTGCTGTTTACCAGGTAGTACTATCAGCTGCTTTTGCCTTTCTTTTTCCTTCCTTTTCGATGGCAAAATTGGTTTTAGTTAAGTTGCAGACTGAAATTTCACTATTAAGATCCAATTGACTGTTCAATTTGTTTTGTTTGCTGTATTTTCAGCTCAATGGCGTCGACAGACAAGCAGAATGCCTTGGATTACATTAATCAGATGTTTCCAACAGGTTACGTATCTTCTCTGTGCTCAAGATCTATGAGATGATGAGAGTGTTTGATCGTAGTGATGTGTATTTGAAAATTTATAGGCTGGTTAAAAGTAGAGACTATTCGGTACACAAATGATAATGATTATGCGGCATTGTTTAAGCTATATTGGCAAATTTGTTGTGTAGCTTATATTTTTGATTATAAGAAGAATCTGATGTTGATCTGTAACTACACTGCCTTCATTGAACTGGAGTATAGAAGAAGGCTTTAGCGAACTTAGATGCTGAATAAGTTTGTCCAGTCAAAATTGAGTCAAAGTAAACTCAGTTGTTTGAGTGGCTCCAGTCCAATGTGTACTGATTTGATCACTTAATACGAAGTATATTTGTGTATTGTGTTAATGTTTCTACCTTTATATTATGATGGGAAACTGCACTACTTTTATGGAAATGATAGTGTAGATGATGTCCTGTGGTTAACTTATAAGCTGGTTAAGTTTGTCTACTCATAATTAAGTCAAAAGTGAATTCAATTGGTTTTGGTGGTAGCTCCAATCTGTATACTTTGATTTATTGGTATGCTTTGTGTTTTGTGTAGTATTGTCTGATTCTACCTTTTCATTTTAGTTTCAGAAATTTAATCTATGAAGGAATTAAGAGTGCTAGAAAACAATTTTTCAGAGCAGTAGCATAATCAGTCATTTCTTTGTTTCTTTCTTTGTTTCTTTGTTGCCATAGTTTGAACTGACATCTGAACCAGCATAGATATTTCTACTTAATAGTTTGATCAGTTTGATAGTTGACGACATTAAAGATGGGTGGCAATTTATATGCAGAGGCATCTCTATCTGGTGTTGAGCCCCTTATGCAGAAGATACACACTGAAATTGGTAAAGTTGATCGTGAAATTTTAGCAGCTGTGCGCCAGCAGGTTGGTATATTTTTTTTACATGTTTAAGCACCCAATCTGCTATTTTCTACACTTTGTAGGTTAATTTATCAATTGCCTCTGTAATGAGCTTAACTAAAATAGGAGTAATATTTAATAAAATCATGGGTTTGATAGTGTAGATGTGGTTGGTTTAGTTTTAGCAGTGATTGAACAAAATGGGAGATCATATCTCAAATTACTTTTGCTACTTCTTGCACCGGGGTTTCTAATAAATTTAGTAGCTTGAAGCAGTATGGTTATTGGGCACTATCTTCAATATATAGTACTTATTCAATATTTTTCACTTAAACTCAAGTATGGTGATAGACGTTGCTCAATAATCTTGTCTTTCTTTAGAGATGATTGAAAATTTTATTTTCTTGCGACACTATTGCAGTGTATATTGGTTAAGTCTCCCACAACATATATCACTTGGCATTGGAAGTGTATAAGAGCACAATTGTAATGTGGGTGACATTGTTCCTCTTATAATGACTATGCTGATGATTGTATTATATTGTAGAGTAATTCAGGAAGCAAGGCAAGGGAGGATCTTGCCGCAGCCACTCATGCAGTTCAGGTATGCACATTCTTTTGTCTTTACAATGTCTACTGCAGAAATTTGATTGTTACCACAAGTATATCCGCTCTGTGTAATTTATTCACTTTGCTACGAACTTTATCTTTACTGCTGTTGTAGTTAAGTAGGTACTTTTACAGTATGACTTGGAAGTGATGTACTTTTACCATGTGAGCCAGGAACTCATTCACAAAACAAGAGAAATAAAAACCAAAGCTGAGCAAAGTGAGACAATGGTTCAAGAAATATGCCGTGACATCAAGAAATTGGATTTTGCAAAGAAGCATATTACTACTACAATTACGGCCCTCCATCGTCTTACCATGTTAGGTCAGTCTTTTTATCTTGATGCCTCAAAAACAATTTGGTGTTTTTGTTGTTTAATCTTTTGTATGTTGGCTTGTATGGTATATATGTTTGTGATAATTATTGTGGTATTTGATAGTTGCATATTGCCATTAAATATTTACAAAATGTATTGTTTGATATTTAGCATTTAACACTTTAGAAGGTATGCTTCTTTCTGTAGATGGATATTTCAAGCATACGATACATAATAATTTAGTATTAAAACTTAGTATTCAGTGAAGTTTGGCTAACGTTATTTATGCAAAATCTTAGTAGAAAATTGTTCATATTTTCTGTTCCATCTTGTTATAACAGTATAACACTGATGTCTGATGGATTTGGAAAGTCTTTTTGGATTGTTTTGTTTATTAATCTTTTTACCATATGTAAATTAATGCCAAAACAGAGTAACCTATTTAGTTGTTGGTCACATAGGTTGAGAAACAGAAACTGAAAGTCAATAGAAAAACCTAAATTCAACAACCACTCTTGAACCAAGTTGTTTAATGTAATTGTAATATTATTGCAAATGACACAAGGAACTCCCTTTTCTGGTTTACTATCCAAGTAGTCAGCACTTCTATAGGGGCTGAATGATGTAAAAGGATAAGTTAACAGGAACACTTCCGATCAGTAATATATACTAATTATGCCTAGCTTTACGTATACCCAAGGATCTTTTGAGATCACTTGAGTTCTCGAGGAGTGGACGGGAAGCAGAATATCAAACCCCAAAACCGATTGCAATGTCTCAACTGAGCTGTTTTCATGTTGCTCAGTACGGTGCTCTAGAATTTTTTATTTTTTATTCCTTTTTTTGGTTACAGGAATATGCATGCCTGCTTCAACAAAAGAGCATCTCAAGCTTTTCAATCAGTCAATCTAGTGTTTTCTTCTTATTCTCTCTAAAATACTTCCATCTTATCTCGGGAAAATTTATGCAGCCTTCTTTTGTATCACAGTCTCTGCCGTAGAACAACTCCAAGTCATGGCTTCTAAGCGACAGTACAAGGAAGCTGCCGCACAACTTGAGGTATTAAATAATATAAAATGTTGCGTCCTTTCCTATACATGTGATTAGATGTTTTAGTGATGTGGATCTGGTTTGAATCATATTGATGTCAAACGCATCTATGTGGATCTTTCCAATTTCCTTTTAACTGGTACTTTTATCATAGTTATTCCTAATAATGGGAAAACACTGCAGGCAGTCAACCAACTATGCAGCCATTTTGAGGCATACCGAGATATTCCAAAGATCACAGAGCTAAGAGAGAGGTTTAAGAGCATCAAACAAGTTCTGAAGTCACACGTATTCTCAGATTTCTCCAGGTAACTTTTGTATGAAGCTTTACTAAATTTGGCCAACAAGTATAGATTTTGCCAGTTCTACAAAATGTAGAAGAAACTCAAGGAATAAGATTTGTTGAATTTTGTATCCTTTTTATGTCTATCGTCGACGTTCATTTGCTCTCTCTCTTCTATATCTTTTTCTCCTCGGTTCCGGCAATTAGTTTAATATTTCCTACCAACAATTCGTTCTTCACAGTTTGGGCACGGGAAAGGAGACCGAAGAAGCTAATTTGTTACAGCAACTATCAGATGCATGTCTAGTTGTTGATGCTCTGGAGCCTTCAGTGAGGGAAGAGTTGGTAAAGAATTTTTGCAGCAGGGAGCTTACATCGTATCAGCAAATATTTGAGGGGGCAGGTTTGTCAAATAGGTTTATTAAAATCCCACTTAAAAAAATCATGATAGAGTTCTAGTTTGATACAACTGTTTGGTTGTAATGGGTTTTCAAGTTGACTTCGCTTCATACATTTGAAGTTGAAACTTCAGTTAGCTCTGTACCTTAAATTTGAGTTTCTTCTATGTTTTTGCAGAACTGGCGAAACTGGACAAGACAGAGAGAAGGTATGCCTGGATCAAACGGCGGCTTAGGACTAATGAAGAGATTTGGAAAATTTTCCCTTCACCGTGGCATGTTCCGTACCTGCTGTGCATCCAGTTCTGCAAGTTGACGAGGTTGGTCAACCAGCTCTTACCAGTTCAAACTTAGCTTTGTGATATTCTTTTGAGTTTCACATTTTTAGTTTGATCAATGCCATATTGGGCTGGAACATCAGAAATGATTTAATTTCTTTATTGGTTGTCGCAGCAAAACATACATGTTTGTCCCCGGATAGTTGATGGCTTGGTGCCCATTTGAACCACTTTTACTCATTAGCTCCAACTCTAAGCAGAAATTTCTTCTAAGATGAACCGTGTTAATATTTTCACATTGAAATACCTATGAATATCCACTATTGTTTCTGGACTCCTTTTTGCTTTTCTCTGTAGGATGACCCTGAGGTTGCAAACAAAGTTGTACAACTGAAATAGAGAGTAAAGTTCTTATGTTTCTGTTGAATCATAATACATGTGCGGGTTTATCTATCTTTAGGACGCAACTAGTGGAGATACTCAACAATCTTAAAGAAAAGCCAGATGTTGGAACTTTATTGATGGTATGTTTCTTTGCATTTTAATCTTCTTCTGAATCGGCCCTCAAATTCATCCAGATTTATTGTTGCTAAGTATTTCTCTTGAACCTTAAATGGGAATAACCCTTGTTCATTGAATTGGTGAGCTTTTTCATAGTGGTTAGTTATATATTAGTGTTGTTCACTTTCTTACTCATAAGTGATATACACTTTTCCCCCTTATAAAAATAGTGTAAATATAACGTGACTATAATGCACCCAACTAAATATATAAATTATACATTTACCTAAGTATAAGAAACATCAATCAGTTATCTTCCCACAAATCCCGTCATGATGCTTGTGTGGTTTTAGATGATGCTTGTAGGTTAATGACATGTCTTGTTTAATTTGACCTTTTTTGATATTTGATATCCTGGTTTGTTAAGTTTGAGATGCTTAGTTTGTAATGAACTGATGATAATGATGCTTGGGGTTGAAATGTTTGTGCTTTTTTCTTTCGTTTGATCCTTAAGACCTGAAGACGACAGTGCATATGATTTGCTAAGAATCCATCAACTTTTTGGTTCATACATTCAATGCTACAGAGCCCAATTGTATGTAATTTGCAAGGTATGAATTAACCAGGCTTCATGCATGCAAAGAGTAAGAAATTAAGAGAGAAACAATAGCGAGTTTTCAGAAATATATGGAAGATTTGATTAGATACAAAATTAAGGATATGGGGGTATCTTGGATGACATTTTACTGTACTTAGGAAAATCACCAATTTATAAGAAATTTATCACTAATCCATAAGAATTTTTTTTATATATCACTTATGTACAAGAAAGATTTAGAAGTTGCAATATTTTATAAATTTTCCCTTTTAAACGTATTATTAGAGGCTGGGGTTACAGGTGACTGGGGTAGAAGTTGAGATAAGGTGTGTTGATTGTGATTATTCTTAGGGGATTACTGTTATGGTTGACTGCTGGAGTATGTTGCCCGGCACCTTTTCCTTACTGCCATTGATTCCATGGCTATTGTTATTTGGACCATGGAATTTCATAGTAGATAGATCTGGTGGAATGTTAAGCTTAGGAACACAATAAAAGACAGAAACCTAGAAGAGTTTAATTAACTGTTGGTTTCACTCAATGCCATGAAATTTAGCTGTGCCCTTTAGAAGTTGCTTAACATTGAATGGGGTGGCACTTTTGAGTCCTTTCTTCATTTTATGGATTACAGGGTTATTTCCTTTTTTGATGGGTACTGAATGGAAATGTAGATAGAGTAGCAGATATGCTTATCCTTCTCTTACATATAATTTTACTGCTCCGATTGTGCTAATTTGAGAAATTGTTTTTTTTTTAACTACCTATTGCTATCTAGAAGACCTCTTTCCTCTTCTTTCCTTTGCAATTTCAAACAGCAAGGTCCCTTGCTACATATGTATCCCTCAATGAAAAGCTCTGAATCTTTACCCCATTTTTCTACCACCCCTTGTTGCCACAAATGCCGTGCCACTGCTGTTCATTCAGTTGCCAATTGCCTGTTTGCTAGATGTGTCTGATAGTTCAAGAACTGTGAATATCATATAATCTCTTTTACATGGAAACTGGGACCAGGTGGTAAAACTTAGAGATTACTTAATTTCTGTATAAGTGACTTTGCATTTTGTTCTCAACATCTACATCATCATCTTTTATTATTTATGTCTAGGATATATATTTAGCATAATAATATTCCATTTTGTTCATGTTATATGCATGGTTACATTCACGACGGTAGTAATGTTCCACCTGATGTTGTTCGCTTTGTTTTGTAATCATTTTAGTTCCTCAAAATTTTAATGCTAATAGTTGTTACAGGCACTGCAACGAACTTTGGAATTTGAGGAAGAATTGGCAGAAAAGTTTGGAGGTGGAAGTCGTGGTAGAGAATCAAGAGGTGAAATTGGTGATGATATGGTGGAAAATAGCAGCCAGGCCGTTTCAGACATTAGAAAGAAATATGAAAAAAAGCTGGCTGCACATCATGTAGAGAGTGAGGCATGAACTTATTCCTGTGTTCACCTGAGTCCTGACGAGTTATTAGTCAAGCTTGGAACTAGCTGCACCATTTACTCTCTGGCTGACCACCCTCTTTTCCTTTTCAGGAGCAAGATGGCCAGAAAGATTTGTCCGTGCCTGATGCTGGGGTAACCTATCATTATCTAAATACTTTCATAAATAACTTATGCATAGATTTTTCGTTTCATCATTCTTTCTTACCGTTGATCCATACGGTTCTCTAATTCATGTCCAAAGTAGCGTATAAATCACAAACTATGGTTTACTTCTTGATCTGAGGCAGATTTTGCAGTTGTATTTCAAGCTAAAGGTTTTGGACATTATTACCATACCGTGTTTGTTGACTTTTGCTCAATGGGTCTAATTGAAACTAGCAACATTAATCAACTGCATTTGATCCTGAGTTCTCTGTTAGACTTGCACCTGAAATCACCTACTAAATTTCATGTCATGTCAATTGACTTTTGATTAATGTGGCAGTTCAACTTTCGAGGGATCATTTCATCTTGCTTTGAACCATACTTGACGGTATACGTGGAATTGGAAGAGAAGACTCTTATCGAGCACTTGGAGAAACTTGTGCAGGTATGAATCACCCAATGGTTGTCCATTTTCATGTGTCAGGATTTTTCCCTCCTGCACCAGTGAGCAAATATCTTTTGGTACAGGAAGAAACATGGTACATTGAAGAGGGAGGTCAAACAAATATTTTATCTAGCAGCATGCAGGTAAGAAATTAGACAGATATTGCTGAATCCCTTATCAATTTCGCACATGAAGAAGTATTCAGTTTCTTACTTGTGTGCATATTGTGTAAATATTTCTTGTATTTTCCAGGAATCATGTATGCTTTGATTATCTAGACTTTGCTATATATTTTCTCTCTTCCTCACTAAATGGCTCTTTCTACACTGCTCTTTATACTAAATCTTTGATGGTTGTTTTCTCGTGAAGGTCTTTTTGATCATTAGGAGGACTTTAAAGAGATGCAGTGCTTTGACTAAAAGCCAGACTCTGTATAATATGTTTAAGGTGCGATTCAAATATCCAGTTAATGCACCTTTGTACCTACCATAATTCATATAATAGCTCGAATACCTGGATTAGGACTGTTTTCCTGGTTTTATTTGATATATCATCTTTCATATTTCAAGTTTCCAGTTTGGTTTGTGGCAACTAGATACCTCTAGCAATTTTATTGGAGTACAGAGACATCTGAACTTATGAGTCTCTGTGTATGCTTCTATCTGTTGGTTTTTCCTGCTTTTTAAGTGTGCTTTTAAAAAAAAAAAAACCTGAACAATACTTTTCATATCCAAAACAAGGCACATACAAATGGTGATCCAGCCTAAATCACCAAGACTCAACTATATCAAAATTATCAACCTATCATCAAATGTCCAACATGTACTTTGAGTCTAGGAACCATCCACACTCTATATGTGATCATATCTACAATATTCTGCTTTACCTTATCAACAGTAAGAGTATTAGTGTTTCCAAAGCACACTCATTTCTATACTTCCAAATGCATAAACTGTTTTAGAGAAAGCCAGTTTATGCAATTGAGCCTTCCGTCCATTACCTTTGCAATGCAATAGAATCCTCAACTCAGTGTCCCATTCAGTGGGGATATGGTTGATGCATAACCATTGCAAGATAGCAGCCCACATACTATTGGTATGCACACAGCCAAATAACAGATGATCCAATGTTTCTATTTGAGCACAAAAACAACACCTGTATCTCCTAGTAATCCAAATCTCTGCAGTCTCTCCTTAGTAAATGTGCTATTTTCATCTATGAGGGAGTGCATAGGCAGGGTGGAACTGGAGACATTCTGAAAATTGTGCTTGATGTCCTGGCATATATATCCGAATCATTGTTTTTTTCTCATCTGAAAGATTTTTGCAGTTTTGAAGGGTATTTCATAGTTTCTTATAGATAGATCATGTCAGTGCAGAGCTTGTCCTTTAATCATGTCCCTCAGAGATCTTAAGAAATTGGGCTAGACAAAGAAGCCACACTAAATTCCCAAATCTCAGTGCGCATGTGAGACCCATTCTCCTAAAAGACTTGATGTTTTCAATACCTGCACACGCTTCATATAGTCCATTATTCTGCAAGGCGGCTCTAAATTTTATCTTGAAGATACTTTACTTTGTACAAGATGAAAAAATTTGCTAGATACCATCAGCAAAGACTCAAAAAATTGAGCATCATTTTTCCACTGTATTTATAAAATTATACTTCTCATTCTTATCCTTTGTAAATATTCAATTCATTCAAGTAAGATGACTACAATTTTTTTCCTTTTTTTCCCCTTAAAAGAATAATTAGACCCAATTCTGGAATTGTCAGCTTCTCCAGTTCTGTTACATATTTGCATGACTTGAGTGTTAGTTTCCTCCTTTAAAAATTTACATGAATGCAGCACTATCCTTGTGGCCAGAACTTTTGTATCCCCGTACCTGAGACTTCTAACCAAAATTGATAAGAGAATGTGGGCATGTAAACTTATGTCTTGCTTTGTTTTGATTCCAGGTGTATTTTGTTCTTCCTCATATGACTCCAATGATGTATCAAGATTTTTCAATTTTACTCTTATTTTTTCTAGGAAGTTGGAAGAAATTTTTTGTATGTTGTTTCCACTATTTCCCTTCTGGAGAAGGCCTGAATCAGGTCACCTGATATGTATTCCTAGACAGTTGAATGTTTATTTAGTTAGAATAAACTGCACACCATATACCTATGCTTTGTGATATCTAGAATTTACTTTTTAGTGGATTCTCATACGAATAGCTGAACCCATGTGCCCCAGTCCGTTTTAGTCTGCAGTGTCTACCTGCATTTTTGTATTGGCACCACAGTTGCATTTTCTGAGACTACGGTATTATATAATAGGTATTCCAAAAAACTCTGAAGGCATATGCCACGAAGCTTTTTGCAAGATTGCCAAAAGGTGGAACTGGTATTGTAGCAGCTGCCACAGGAATGGATGGGCAAATCAAGGTGCTCTAGAAAAAATATTCTTATCCAGATCCTTTTTTCTATCTTTTCTTCTGTTCCTAAGTTTCATCAGTAGCATTGTACATGTATTCCAACTAACTCACTGCATCCTGCAGACATCTGACAGGGATGAGCGCATCATCTGCTATATCGTTAACACAGCTGAATATTGCCAAAAAACGGTTGGTTCCCATATGCTACATCTTTCAGCATGTTCTGATTAATTTCATAAACTAACGTGGCACATACTGTTATCCCAGTCTACAGAAATGGATGTTTGTGAAGCAAGAATATTTTATTTTAGAATCTGATTATCTGAAGTTTTGCTGCTTATTTGGCAAATTGGGAATTGCTTCTACCAGATGAGAGAGAACTCTACTGTTGAACTTGAATTTGGGGCAAAGATTAACTTGCTGTGCAAGACCTATTTGGTCCTCCTTTTGACATTGAGAGAACCAAACACTTGATCACTAAGCTGATAGCCCACCTTGTTTAGATTTTTCAGTATAACAAGGCATCTAGGCTTTTTAAGTAAAAGTATGTTTTCAAGAGCCTGCTGTCAGCTTGGAGGGTCTTACCGCTGTAGCTATAGTGCTTTTGTGGATGGCTTCAAGCAAAATAATATTTTACTAGGCACACACATGCATGCACGCATTTAGCACTCATAGTGACAGGCTTGGCTTCACTTTGGATACAAAGTATAATCCTGTACTGTAATCGGGATGTTGAGAATACGAAATTGCTGACCAGCTATTCCTCATTCTAAGTTTCTAACATCAAGTGAACCAAACACCTGGCTAGGCTGATAATTAAACTTGTATACATTCTTCCATCCTAGCTTTTTAAGTAATACTCCCTCCATTCGTAAAAAGCTTACAATTTTTCCCTTCTAGTTGTTCTGCAATAAGCTTACAACATTTTCAGAAATACGCTTTCGAATACACGCATACTTACAACTCTGCCATACTTTATTCTTTATGCATTCACTATCATTTCTAGAACTCCACCTAATTTTTTTACTTGTATATCATCCAAAGACTACCCCGCGTCCCTCTCTTTAACATTATTCCTTAACCTCCGCCATAAGATTCTAAGGGGAAACTTTATAATGAGACAGAGGGAATAGTATGTTTCCAAGAGCTTGCTGTCTATTAAGAGGATCTTCATTTTTTTCCTGTTGTAGCTCTAGTGCTTTACATTTAGCCTTCACGTACAACAATATGAACGTTGTCACAGGCTCATACACAGGCACCTGGCTTTGAAGCCAGTGTCATTCTTTAGCAATTGTAGTGGCTTCACCTTGCTTTGGTAGATGGTTCTATTTTCTGCTACCCTGTCTGTTTAAGTCTTTGACGTTTGAAGCAAAATAGTTATTCTGTCGGGGTCATAAAACAATTCAGAAGATTCGTGTTTCTTTTAATTTATTGTTGAACCATTAAGATGTTTGTTTGTTTTTTGGAAAGGTAATAGGATATTTTATTAGAGTGAAAAATACACGGGAAGTGTATTACAACAACTCAGACATAAAGGACACTAATCCACTACAATCAGGCAAAGGGTTACTTGCAGCTCCATTACCCAAAAAGCTGTTGAGAAAATTCCTATACGAGTTAGAAACATCTGTTGTTTCTCTCAATCCAAATGCACCAACACATCCTGGTATGAGATTCCACAATATTTTTTTTCTCTATCTTTCAGATTCCTTCTCCAAGCCCTTAGGAGATCTATCACTTTGCATGGCATTGACCAACCCAAATTACAAGTTCCCAATATAAAATCCCAGTCTCCTAGCCAATTTGCAGTGAATGAACAAATGTTCAATTGATTCTCCGTCTTCTTTACACATGAAACACCACTCCATAATATACATACCACGTCGCCTCAAATTATCAGTGGTTAACACCTTTCCGAATGCCACAGTCCACCAAAAGAATACCACAGACGGAGCAGTTTACTTTTCCAAATATGTTTCCAAGGGAAATGTATCTCTCTGGCTGGACCCAGAGAGTTAAAGTAACTCTTTACCGAGAACATTAAGATGTAATGTATAGAAAAAGCTGCAGAAGTAGGATTTGAAAGCATTTGTAGTAGAAACATGGCATTTTCAGGTCATCACAACAAATGCAATAATCAGAGGCCATATCCAAAATGTTATTGCAAAAAGTGCTCCATGAATTTTTTTTACAGGCTGTATATAGAGAAATACTCCCTCACTACTTAGCTCTCTAGGTAGCTCTGGTAGTTTGGGATTGTGGCTGTATAGCTAACTTACTTGCGGAGTTTTGGATAACAAAAACACATTCTTTTTCCAAAATGTATAGCTATTCAGGCACATTCTTCTGCTTCCCTGTTAATAGTATTACCTTTGGTACCTAATCTCTGCTTTAAGTCAAAATCATTATTTTATGTTGTCAGTCAGGGGAATTGGCTGAGAACGTATCCAAAATAATTGATCCTCAATTTGCAGATAAGATCAACATGTCCGAAGTACAGGTAAGAACTATCAAATTCTAAGTTGCATGATAGATTTCCACACTCATTGCTCGTTGTACATAACTATTGCTTCTGCAGGATGAGTTCTCTGCCGTGATAACGAAAGCACTGGTAACTCTAGTAAATGGTTTAGAAACTAAATTTGATGGCGAAATGGCTGCAATGACACGTGTTCCTTGGGGTACCCTTGAAAGTGTTGGTGACCAGTCAGAGTAATATTTCTTTATCAATGAATGAATTTTGAAAATCCTACTGTTCCAGATTTCATTTTAACCCCATGGAAATTACTGCAGATATGTGAATGGCATAAATACAATTTTGAGTGCCAGTATTCCAGTACTTGGAAGACTTCTCACCCCACTATATTTCCAGTTCTTTCTTGATAAGGTGAATGTGTTAGTTTGACATTTAATTAACAGCTGGCACGTAATTGGAGTGTTTGGTTCAAGATTGCAATTGAGTTATCTCAATTTCGATTGCGTTTTTGTGCATAAAAACTACACAAAACTCAATTGGAATTGAGATAACTCAATTTGAATTCTAAACCAAACACTATCATTATTTTCTCTGGGATTTTCTAGATTACTACATAATATTGTTGTAACTGTTGTTTCATATGCACCAAGTAATTCCTTATGGTGTGTACCATGATATCACTATTTAAGTGGAAACTACATGCATAACTAAGCTTCACTTGTACAGAAACTCAGCATTATCTTGAAATTACGGTCATTAAATCTCACACTAATTAGAGCACAACAGCAGAAGGTGCTATTGTCATATTTGGCGGGTATGAGTGGGAAACATGGTGCATGCAAAGGTTGGCTCTCTGGTACATAATTTGGTGGTCAGCGAGTTATGAATTCTACTCCAGCTAAAACTTGGAACTCTAATTTAAACAATATGATGCAAATTCACTGTGACACTCGTGTAACAAAGTTTGGTTGCATTTATTCCAAGGATTCTTGCTTGATTAATGGAATTATGTCAGTTTGGACTTCACAAGTCACGGTTAAATGAAATTCACCCCATGCTATGGAGGTTTTTTTTATCTAAGAATTACTATTTCAAGCCTTAAATTTAAGGATAATCAACTCGTGATGTGGCATACAACATCAAAGTCATATGGCTGAAATTGGGAACTCATGTGTATGTGTTCTGTAAAGAAAATAATTTTTATGTTACAATGACTCTAGGGGAGCCACTTCTGAAGCTAATTATGGTTCTTCCTTTTCCTTCTTAATTCGATGCCCATGCTTTTATGTTTCTCTGCAGCTTGCATCTTCACTTGGGCCCCGCTTCTACTTGAATATTTTCAAATGCAAGCAAATATCTGAAACAGGAGCACAGCAGGTATTTGTTGTATTATTAACTCCTTCCAAGCTGGTTTCCATGGTAGCTTGAGTTTTAGCAATAATGTTCTAGCTTTTGTGGTTTTGCATAAATGTATTCTGAACTGTGTCATGCATGTAAGAATTACTCCACAGTCTGCATTCTGATGTAAACTTTTGGCAATGTCCAGATGCTGCTGGACACGCAAGCTGTTAAAACAATTCTTATGGAGATCCCTTCACTTGGAAAGCAGGTCAGTATCTTATACTCAGTTATATTTTCAGATTGTTGCTTTGTTCTTCTAAATAAATATAACATAAACATGACCAGTTGCAATGTTCAGACGAATCTATGTTCATGAATTCACATGAGAAGGTTAAATGATGGTGCTCTTTTTCACCACTATATGAATATCTATCTGAATTATTTCACTCTCTGATCAGACATCCACAGCTGCGGGTTATTCAAAATTTGTAAGTCGTGAAATGAGCAAAGCTGAAGCGCTGCTGAAGGTCTGCTTTAAGTTACATTTAATTTTTGTGATTTCCAAGATATTTTTCTACCTTTCTCGGGTTAAAGTTTCATTTCTTCTTTTGCAGGTCATATTATCTCCAATTGACTCTGTAGCTGATACATATTGTGCTCTATTGCCTGAGGGCACTCCTACAGAGTTCCAGCGGATTTTGGATCTAAAGGTTTGTTTGTTCATCATCTTAGACTCTACTTTTTGAGTTTTGCTTTCCATTTTCCAGTCTGAGCCAGGAATTTAAAGTAGCTTTTGCTAATTGGTGACTACTGCATGCAATACAGTCTGGTTTTAACTTGTCCTGGTTTATGTTGTTTGTGAAATGGAGTCCCACAGCTAGTATTTAAAGTAACCATAGTACTTGCATCTCTTCTTAGAGTTTCTGTCTGTTTTCCTGTAGTTTCTATTTTTAACCAATACTATATATCATCCAGGGCCTCAAAAGGACTGATCAACAAAGTATACTAGATGATTATAACAAACGTGGTTCCGGAACCTACCAACCATCTATGACCACAGTAGTACCAGCCACAGTTAACCCCGCAGTCACACCAGCGATAATAGTTAATTTATCTGCACCTGGAATCATCCCCTCAAAAGAAGATCTTGTGGCAAGAGCAGCCGCACTAGGGAGAGGTGCTGCTACGAATTCCATCCGGAAGTTCCTTGCACTGACCGAATCAACAAACAAAGACCGCAAGGATGGAGCCTTCAGAAAGCTTTTCATCGGATAAAATGGAGTAATGATCTCTGCCTGCCAGATATTTCTCTTCCTTCAATATTCCTGGAAGTATGTCCTAGTCTTCTAAATTTGTCCCGGTATAGAAACCTTTGCAGCTGTTGAGTTTTCTTTCTTTCTTTTATGTATAGCGTCCTAGATTGCTGCACACATGAGACTAACTTTATCTCTTATTAGTACATTATTGCACTGTTGTACAGTCTTGCCTCTTCTGTGCCTCAAATTCTCAAGTTCACTGGTAAGGTGATTGGCGGACTGATATGACAAACTAGTGCAATCATATATAGCCAATGAAAATTAGTGCAGTCATACATACATATGTGAAAGAAGAGAGGCAGACCACGGTAAATCACTAAATTGAGTGGTCAAGCTTCCAAGGACGTTGAAGACATCCAACTTTTGTAATGCTAAAACTTAGACCTGAAACTGTAAAAAATAATGTGCAGGGGCAGTAAGCTCCTGGCAGCCATAATCTCAGGTGGCACCTTAGTTTTGCATATGCCAGTCATGTTGAGAAAGCCATTGTAGTTGATAATGGGCATATAATACCTGCTACAATAGGATATGCATCCAATCTGACGACAATCATTAACGAATTTGATGAAGATGTTAGTGTTAATTCTAGCTTAATTCTCATCCAAGTTCGATTCTAACCGTACTATTTGATGTTCAATTACGTCCCTGCCCTTGTACCTTTCGATTTGAATAAATGATATTCTCAAAAGAACAATTGAAAACCCAAATGAATGAAATTCTCAAAAGAAAGATTAGAAAATCTGCCCGATCCAATAATAAGGTTTTTAATTTCACTTTTCTTTTAACTAACTTCATCCGTAAAATTTATATACTTAAAGTGTATGGCATACTAACATTTTTAGTAAAATTATCAATGATTTTATTACCCATGTTGATACCCTTACTTTTATCCTTTTCCTCTCCAATTCATATTACTGGTTGTTTGATGCAAGATAGTCAAGAGAGTCCATAGTTGAATGCAGATTTGAAAGCATTAGATACCCATCATCAATCTATTTCACGGAGAAAATGAAATCAAACAACTTCAAATAATAGCAAGATTTCTTAGTCTAATTTATTTTACCCATTATTATCTCCTACTACTTCTCTTCAAATATACAAATTGGAGAGATACAGTAACAAAGTAGGTTTGGCTAATCTTAATATTATATTACACTGTATTATTATTAGTATATTATTCAAAACTTAACAAATGACACGATTAACAATTAAAAAATAATTTACAAAGCCTTTACTAATTTGAATAATTAAAATAACACTTATTTAGAAATTTTTATATAATTATTTTTAATAAATGAAAAAATAATAAATAATAATCTTCTCTCCTCAAACACCACCAGCATCACTATCATCTCCGGTCACCACTACCATCTACGGTCACCACCGCCGACATAGTTATGGTTATGAAAGGTTTCCAATTCATTCCAACTAATCTTATAATGACATCTAATGTACAAGACAAGAGTTAGTATAGTAAAAGGAGATTTTTCTAATATATAGGAAAATTTGGTTTTCACAATAAAGAACCGGTCAGAAACAATTTAAATCGGTTAGTAGATTTTATATAAATACTAAATAATAACTCACTTTCTCACAAAATTCACAAAACCTAACAATCTTTCTCTCTCTACAAAAGACTAGAAAGAGAAACATCAAACATTTAAACCCCCTTCTCTTTCTCTCCCTTCCTCCCCCCCTCCCTCCGCCGCCGCCGCCAACTTCTCTCTCCCCTGGAACCGCCGCCGCCTGGTCGGAACCGTCCCCGGATTCATATCCTTCGCCGAAAATTATTATGCTCAATGCACTAGTCAATCTCTCTCTCTCTCTCTCTCTAGTTTTGTCGGATCATGCCGGTTTTCCACCAGATTTTTAGATTCAATTGCTAAAATGTCTAAATCAACAAGTTCATCTTACTCTTTTCATTAAAATCTCTATTGAAAGTGGAACTTGACCTTTCATTGTCGTTTTTTGCTATTTTTACGATCTCATATTTTCAGATTTGGTTTTAGATCTGAAATCGTACAGTGAAATTTGAATTTCGCGATATGGTGCTTTGTTATGGTTTGAAGAGCCGGTGTTATAGTAGTTTTATGAATCGACGTTATAGTCTTAACAATGCGTTTAATGTTTTAGTCTGTTATTACTTTAGCTCATATGTTACGATTTTGAAATGTTTTATTGGTGTTTTAAGCAACAACGTTAGTGGTTTTAGCCTCTGTAAAATATATATGTTCTCAAGTATTACAAAAATGTTATCATAGTTTAAAAGGCATTGTTATAGTTTTAAAATGTACTATTATAGTTTTAAGTACCTAAATTATCAGGTTGTTTTTGCTTGTATTGCATGTTCGTGCTTTGTTATAATTTTAAGATGCACTATTAACGTTTTAAGATGGACTATTATGATTTTAAATATTTATGTTACTATTTTAATTTAGTAAATATTTTTGCATGTTATTGTTTTTAGCGCATACGTTATAATTTAGAATCTAATGTTGTAGTTTTAAGCATCAATGTTGGTGTTTTACCTTTTGTGAAATATTTAGAATTTAATTTTTAAAAAATATTTTGTTATAGATTTAAGTGACACTATTATGAGTTTATGTATGAATATTACTGTTTTTAACTTGTATTGCATGATCATGCTTTGTTTTAAGATGCACTGTTATATCTTAAGAATAATGTTATTGTTTTTAGCTCGTGTTGCTCCTTCTTTGTTTTTAAGCACTAATTGATAGTTTTTATGAGAGTTGTTATGTTTTAACCCAGTCAGTAAATGTTTAAAGTAGGTGTTGATGATGACATCGAGTTTGATGATTGGTCTCCCAAAGGTAGGACACAATTCACCACCAAATTTAAAACTATTGGATGGCTGAATTTTCAGTATTTTAATGATTCAATGTATCAACTATCATATTTTAAGCTTGTTTATTGATCTTTTAAATTAAAGTCATATATGAAACTTTTAAATTTATTTATCGGTGATTTAATGATGTTATTAGATTATCGCTTAAAACTACCATATAGGCCCTTAAAACATTATATTATATCTTAACAAATTAACAAACAAGGTTAAAATCATAATTGACACATATAATACAGCTGTATCAAAATCATCACATTATATCTTAAAACAGTAGCAAAATACATTAAAACCGTAACTTCTGATGTTAATGACTTAAAATCAAAACATAATCTATTAAAATCATAACAAAAAATATGTGGTTTTTAAAAAACTCGGCCGGTCAGACCGTTAAACCTTACAACCGTGAAATTCACAAAACACACTGATTTTCCTATCTTTTAGAAAAATCTTACATTTTTCAAGACTTTGCATAAGACAAACAATGATGTAGCAATATAATTATAATGTTGCTGCGAAAGTAGCTTTATATGTTATTTAGAGTATCAAATTGACGCAACAACATTTATTATATTGTTGTAGCAAGAATCATCGTGTTCCTTAAAATCGTCAACCAAATGCTACATCATAACAAAAACATTGTTGCAGTTTACTGTAAAATTTTTTGTAAGTCTGTCCATGCCCACATAAACATGGTGGATGTAAGATTTATGCGGATGCATCATCTAAACTTGTCAATATGTTATAGTGAATGTCTATTTTGGTGATTGCCGAATTTCGATGGTGCATGAGGTTTTCATTGGATTCCAGTGTGCTTGAGGTGGTTGCCGAATTCCGGTGTTCTTGAGGATTTGAGGTGGTTGACGGAACATGGTGGATGTAAGATTTATGCGGATGCATAATCTAAACTTGTCAATATGTTATAGTGCATGTCTATTTTGGTGATTGCCGAATTTCGGTGGTGCATGAGGTTTTCATTGGATTCCAGTGTGCTTGAGGTGGTTGCCGAATTCCAGTTTGCTTGAGGATTTGAGGTGGTTGACGGATTTTGATGTGGTGGTCGTCAGATTCCGGTATGCCTGAGGTGGTCGCTGGATTTCAGTGTACTTGAGGTGGTCGCCGGATTCTGGTCAGTAGAGGTGGTCGCTGGCTGAATACCGGTCATGGAGGAAGGTGAAAAAATAATTGTAATTATCAATTGAAAATATTGGTTTAATATACTAAAATAATGTACGTGGCTGATTGGCCAAGCATTTAAATGTCCCCATTTAGCTCGATGAACAGTAATTTGGTCTAAAATACACTTCAATTCCATTCCAAACACAATTTTACCAATATCCCATTCAAATGCCATGCCAATCAGCCCTGTATATTTTATTATATTACGACGTCGCACTACGTTATTATGCGACACTGCAACACTCCATCGCATTACCAATTAATCAACGGATGAGATTGAATTTAAATTTATTCTAATAGTTAAAAGGGATATACTATTAATAATACAATGCGACAGTAATATTCTTAGCCACGTCCAACAAACGAACTCCATCGATCGACTCCTTTGTTTTGAGTACGTGCTATGCAAATGTGTCATTACTACTGCAACGAAGGGAGAGTTTCTTCACAACATACTGCTCGTGTTTTGTCTTGTAGGAACATTCTACTCTTTTTGAATGACCGGTAACATAGAAATTGGGAATTTTCTTTTCGAATTGAAGGCAAAAACATTTCAAACAACTAAGATAAATAATCCACTCTGATTAATCTGCAATCAATTGTGAAGAAAAATGACCACATAGTTGATGCATGGTGATGATTCAGTGTGAAGGGACAAGGGAGCCTTTTATGACATAAATAACTGTATTTTTAGTGTAAAAACTAGTAAAACGCAACAATGGAGTTTAGGTAAATGATTGTAGCTATTGTAGTAAGTACAGATTAATGCTTCTAACAACTCCACATATCATATCCTCATAACTTCTAGGACCAGGTTTTGTAAAACAATTTTAGACACGGGCTTTCACAGTATTACATGTTAATGTATTCACCCATTTATTATATTGATATTATATTGATTACGTGACTCGAAATCTTGAGTATGACACTATCTAAGAGAAGCTTGATAACAATTATCTGATAAACAATCCAATCTAATTAATTTGCAACCAATTTATGTTGATGCGTTTTATAAAGGAGTTTAGGTATATCATCATAACTAATTTCACTTCTGTAACACAGATCATAACTTGAACAACTCCATATTATCAGCTCCACTTCAATTTCCATTACATTAGAGTATTGAACAGCTCAAGCTATATATACCCTTCTTACATCCACTCTATCACCATCAACAAGCATCTTCTCTTCTTCCTTACAGCACTTACGCTTCACACTTAACAAAAATGGCTATAAGTTTCAGTTCTACACCTCTCTACTCCATCATCTGCTTACTGCTGCTAGCTGCCTCTTTCGCTAGCTCTGCACGTATCCTAGATGAAGCAACCCCACAATTTCCCTTTCCGTCATTCAACCCCGGCTCAATCAATCCGACAACATCATTTGTTGGACAACCAGGTACCACCCTCCCCAGCGGCCAATTTCCAGCAACTACAATACCAGCAGCAGCCAACGTGGCACCTATCGTTCCAACCGAACCTGCAGCACCTGTCGTTGCACCTATACCTGACACTCCTGAAGCTGATGCGGCTCCAGTTATCGCACC
This sequence comes from Plantago elongata, assembly GCA_036897095.1. Lineage (NCBI taxonomy): Eukaryota > Viridiplantae > Streptophyta > Magnoliopsida > Lamiales > Plantaginaceae > Plantago > Plantago elongata. Next base: position 8,258 of record JAYMSP010001585.1, on the reverse strand, counting down.
AGTTCCTGAGACTGATGCTCCACCAGTCGAAGCACCAGTTGCTGCCCTGCCCTCTGGTGGAGCCGCCACAAATGTCCCACCAGTCACTACTCCTGGAAATGCCCTGCCAGCCGGTGGAGCCGCAGTTGGTGCATCAGCCGATCACCCTGTACTGTCATTCTTTATGCATGATATCCTCGGCGGGTCCCAACCAACCGGGCGTGTGGTAGCCGGTCTTGCTTCAAATACTGATGCAAACAGCTTCGTCCCATTCTCCAAGCCCAGCAATCCAATCTTCCCAATCAACGGAGGGGTCCCACTCAACACCGTCAACGGTGCTATCAACAACAACAATTTCCCATTCCTAGTCGGCCTAAACGGCTCACCAGGCAACACGCTAGTCCAGAGTAATGGAAACAACGCTGTCAATGGCGGTGGTAACCAAGCGTTTGTAACAGCAGGGAATCTACCAGCAGGTTTAACTGTCCAACAACTCATGTTTGGCTCAGTGACAGTAGTCGACAACGAGATAACCGAAGGGCACGAGCTAGGAACTGGAGTTCTCGGGAAAGTTCAGGGATTTTACCTTACCAGCTCAACTGATGGAAGTAGTCACACGTTGGTACTGACAGCATTGTTCCATGGAAATGCACATGAGGATGATGACACTATTAGCTTCTTTGGAGTTCATAGAACAGCCACTCCGATTTCTCACATTGCTATTATTGGAGGAACTGGCAAGTATGAAAATGCTAAAGGGTATGCCACAATTGAGACTCTTCCTCATGTCGACCAACACACAACTGATGGTGTAGAGACCATCACACATTTCGCTCTCTATATCACTCCATAGAGGGCCTTCCTTTCCTTTCTAAAGTCCGGTTTTCTCTTTATTATCAGCAATGTGTGTTTGTGTAATTATTGATCATGTTTTCGAATGTTACCAATGATATTTTCTTTCATACATGATGACCTGGTGCTGTAAAGATCAGTCTCACTGTCTCAGCATATGACACTCTAAAGGCAATGCTAAGGGGTTCTAGTTTAGGCCTCAGTCTATCAGCAAGAACTGAAACTCAGAAAACCTAACCAGACAAGGGACTAGCATTCGAAACCTACTATAATAATGAAGAAGAATACAAACCAATAATAATTTCACCTGGCATATTTATATAGGCCTAAAAGTCTTAAATCCATGTTGATCGAACCAGATGCAGCTAATGCCACTATCAATGGTTCCATAAGCATTCTAATCGACATAATTTAGCATAAAGCCATAGACAAGAAATAATGCCATTATCAATGGTTCCATAAGCATTCTAATCGACAGAATTTAGCATAGAGCCATAGACAAGAAAGACCCTTGTTTGTTTACCTGTATAAGCACATGGAATAACACTAAGATTTCTGCAATTAAAATACTTGATCACTTTCAAATGCAATATATTCAGCAAATCCCACATTACCTCAAATTTATCAAGAAATGGAGTTACATGACGGCCTGGATAACTTACTAATAGAATTATACCCAATGTAGCATCAACTATAGAGATCCATCTATTTTAATCCTCCAATTACTTGTCACATTTGATATATCAGCACAGAACATTCAGCAAATCACGCATACCATCAAACTTATCAAGAAACAAGTTGAACAACATTGTGGCTAACTTAACTATCACATTGTTGCCAATGTAGCTTCAGAACCACATTCACTAGACCAGCACCTAAGATTCAGTAAATAATCATTAAGAATCGAAGTTAAGTGATGCGTTGGTTAATGTAAATTGGATTATCACCAGTGTAACATCAAATATACAAAATTTATCCATACTAACCTCTCATTACATTACACTTGCAAGCACTAAAATCGATAAGAACGAATCACATACCATACAAAAAACATGATGACTATTGTGCCAACGTAGCACCCTCATCCTCAAGCTTTTTGCAAAAAGCTTTAAGTGTCAAGATCAAGTCCCTTGCAGGAGCCTGAATTGTCCCCACAACAGCCGAAGCCGGTCCCTTCATCGCCCCCAAAATCTTTGCATAAACCTCCGCTCTTGTCGGCAAGTTCTCTAATGCCTTAAACTCCTCAGGACCATAAAACTGCCCTTCAAAAACTGCTCCCGTAAAGTCATTTTCCTCCAACTTCTTCTCCTTCTGGAATGCTCTATAAGGCTTCAACGCAGCTGGGATTTCCTCACTGTGGACGAAGAGCCAAGCGTTCATCCCCTTCATACAGGGCTTCAATGCTTCCCATTTGGTACCTAACGGATAATTAACATAAATATGGATTAAAACCTCACGAGAACACAATGATAATTCCTGAAACCCCTGATCAAACATTAAAATCAACAAGAATGAACCGCATTTCACACATTAACATGAAATCGAGAACCTCTTTATAACAAAAAATTATTTTCTCCTCTATACTTTGTTAGCATAAAAATCACCTCAAGTTTCGTTCTGTTTCAGAATACTACACATCCTGCAATTTTTAATCTATGAATTAATTTCACCAATTCCTCCAACTTGAAGCTTATACACCACATATAATTAGTTCAGTACTCTCTCCGTCTCAAAACTATAGCTGCATTTTCGCTCCGTCTCAAAACTAAAACCTACATTTTCGCCCTTGCACAAAGATTAACAATTTCATCAAATTAAGCTAAATGTAACAGAAGTAGTTTTGTATAACAATCATATCACTAACACTCAAGTCAACTAATACTAGCAATGGAGAACTAAAATTATGGAGATATCGAAGTAAAATTGAACACGAGTACCTTCAATGGCTTTAAGAACGAGGGTATTCTTGGCAACCAAAAGATGGGAAGTTTCAGGAAGTTGAGTACGGAGCTGTTGGAATTGCTGGACAGTCAAACCCTTGTACGCAATGCCAGCAATGAGGTGGCAATCTTCGAGCTGCTGCTTAACCTTTTCGACAGTTTCCTCTTTCTTGGTTCGGCTAATTGCGGCTTCGATTTTGAAGAAAGGTCGAGTCTTTCTGGAAGAAGAAGAAGAAGGGAGTTGGCGGATAGTGGTGGATAAGGGATTGTTGTAGAGGGATTTGGAGGTTGAGAAGGTAATGAGAGAAGCTTCCATGGCTGTTTGGAGGAGAAATAAATTGAGATTTTGGATATTGCCTTATCTTCTTCTTCTTCTTCTTCTTCTTTCTGCTAGAGCCTACTGTGCTGGTAAAATTGACAGCCGATTCATGTTTCGACTTTGACTGAGTTGGCTTATTTACATTCCCTCCCTCTGTTTCTTTTAATTAAACAATCTTCCGATTTTACGTGTATTTGGGTAGGCAAGTTTGGAGCTATTACGTCAATCTAGGATTCCCTAGTATTTAACTTAGGTTCGAACTTAGAGTCGAGCTGAAATATCTAGTAGGAGAGTGTGCCACTTTATCACAACTACGCTGCATTGATAAATTATAATTTAAATATAAGACAGTATAGCGGCTAGAACATGAATATAACTCAACACCGAACCTATCCAAGCCTAATCAAGAGTATTGCTATAAAAGTGGGTCACAAAAGCTACTCGAAAATAACATTACACCAAACTTTTCCTAAAGCCCATTGGGCCGCCGTCCTCAAGGCTACCACTTATGCTACTTTCGGGGAAAGGGTTGATGGACCAACTCGCTCTTCCAAATTCCAATCAATCACTTGACTCACACTATCTCGAGCCACCATACGTCCACCGCACACCCTTTGACCAGTAACGTTACGTCGAAGTTTTCTTTAATAAAATTGTGAGGTTGAGGATGTCAAACGTTTGTACTTGCATCACATTGGAGTGATTAACTGTGAGATTTGAAAAAGTAAGATTAGCAACACGGAAAAATACACGCAAAGTTGTACAATTTTTCGGGTTGTTGCACACGCTCCCCATGAATAACTTGATTATGTTAATATCGCAAAGTCCAATCACCATTAAAGCAAGTTATTGACAACATATGTACAAACTGCGGATAAGCATGCGAACCCAGGGTGAATGGTTAATGTTGAGTCGATGATGTTGCCGCTGCCGGTTAATTTTTTTTTTTGTGGGACAAATGTACACGGGAAAAATTCGTCCAAGGCCTAATTTGACAGTTAAAATTCAGAAAACGCCCAGTTAAACAGTCAAATTGTACTGTGTAGTGCAAATGATGTATTAGGGTGTTCACAATTCGGTCCGGACCGGGAAATAGACCGGAACCGGACCGTAAATATTAGCTTAGGGTGGACCGTATAGTTTTCGATTCGGTTAACGGGCTCAATAAAATAATTATTCCGGTTTGGTTCCGGTTAAAAACCGGTAAAAAATCGAAAAGACCGGTATACTAGTAACCTTAGTGTATGCATGTAAAAAATTAATATATAACATAATATATTAATATTAAGTGTGTAAACATCGTATGAATTTAATAAGGAATAAAATGTTTACTTAAATTTTTTCTCCAAATCAAGCATTGATTAAAGGTATTGTAGAATGTTTTGTTATGTTTACTAATTAAGAATTATACTACTACTAACTAACCCGTGACGATGTCACGGTATAATTTACTTTTACAATAAATACAAAGAGAAGGATAAATAAATTAATCGAGAAACAATGTTCAAACTTATGTATACAATGTTGGTCATGGTGTCGGTGGGTACGCCTTCTCCATCTATTATTATATTATTAGGTCTTTATTTATGTATCTGAGAGTTCCCCCTCCCAACATTGAGATCAAAAAAGTAGAGAGAAGAAGGTCATAGACAGTTCTAGAGAGTCAAATCCCCGCCCCCCCCCACGCACCCATCACGGAGATCAAAGAAATAGATAGATGATCAAAGAGACCCCACCTAGAAGATATCAGATCCCCACCTTCAGGAAAAAATATATTTTTTACTTGATCATAAATGCTGCGATTAGATTTTGTTTAGAATATGTTTACATATAGTTCGATTTATCATTTGTTTAGTTTCCCAAATTCTAATTATCTCATCGCTAGAGTTGGGTTGGTCCGAACGAAGAAACTATCCTAACCATAAAGTGTAAATTATACTTTAATTAAACTCTCAAGTTGAAACTATCTCATTCTTATAGTTAAGTTACCGTTCGATTTGAGTGTCCAAGTTGAAATTATTTCATCCCTAATGTCCATTTACCCTTATAATTTAGTTATTAATTTTGATCTATCTCACTCTAGAGTAGTTTTTATCATAATGTAGTTTACTTTTCAAGTAGCTAGAGTTCATAATTTGAAAGTATCTCATAATTGTGCTTAATGTTGGGTTGCACTTAGTAGGGATGAGCATCGGTCCAGGCCCGGACCGGACCGATTTTGGCACGGACTGATTTTCAGTTTTTTTCAATACCGAGGTCCGGACCGATATGAGATCGGTCCAGGCCCGGACCGGACCGAAAAAGTCGGTCCGATTTCGGGCTTGGACCGAAAAAGATTGAAAATGAATTTTTTTTGGGAATAATCAGATCAAAGAGTCCAAAAACTCTAAAATTTTCAGATCCAAAAACAATGACATCGTCCTCACTGGCTCTGAAGCATATCTGCTCGAATCTCCTTTCCCGATCTCCCAGCCCGCAACGCATGGTGGCTCAGCCGAATTTGCCCGCTGCTATCCGGTCCTACTACAACTCGGATTCATCGCCTTCCTCCACGAAATGTGACAGCCACTCCAAATTCTCCAAATCCTCAGGCTGTCAAAATTTCAAAAGAAAGGTTAAAAAAAAAAAAAAATATAAGAGAGTGCAAAATTTCTCCGCCTCTCCTCTGCCACATCACCACCGCAAAATTTCCACTTGTTTACCACGCCGCCACGCCTCACCAACCATATCTAGAGTCGAGTGGAGTAACTAAACTTGTGAAGCCAATTTTACCCAATAAACGTGTACATATGGTTGATCAAAACAAATCCCAACCGAGGCGGAGGAGAGGCGAGCGGTGGGAGGAGGAGAGACGAGCGGTGGGAGGAGGAGCAGTCGGTCGTCTGTGTGGCTGCTGAGTGCTGATGGCTGTTTTTGGAATTTGGGGGTTAGGGTTTTAATGGGAGGAGGAGGATAAAAATTTATATATATACTCTAATCTTTCCGGTCGGTGGACACGCGGTTTTGTCGGTTTTTGGACCGGACCGGACCGAGGACCGAAATGTTGAAATCCTCCATACTGAGGACCGGACCGGACTGAGGACCGAAATGTTGAAATCCTCCATACTGTGGACCGGACCGGACCGGACCGGACCGAGGACCGATTTTTCAGTCCGGTTAGGGCCGGTTTTTCAGTCCGGTCCTAGTTTTGCTCACCCCTAGCACTTAGAAATATAGTTACCAATTTGAAATTATTCCATTCAAGAGTTGTGTTTGACCATCAAATTGATTTCTAAATTTGGAATTGTCTCATGCATAAAATTTAGTTACCTTTCAAATTGAGTTCTCAAATTACAATCATAATATTTTTAGTGTTGGTTTCCATTTTAATTGAATTTTCAAGTTTTAAATGTCACATTTACAAATTGGTTTACTAGATAGAGTTTGAAAGTAAGAGTTTTTTTTTTAAACGATAAAGATCACAATTACTCTCTACACTGCTCTACTACTATACAAATACCACTTTACTCATATACCACCTTATGTTTTCACCATAGATCAAACCTTGTATCTCCTCCTTCCCGCTTCAGCTCCATTCTACATCACCACCTCATGACTCCCTATTTTGTAAGTAGGAGTTATCTAAGTGTTAAATTACTTATTCAGATAATGTAGTTTGCACTTCTAATTAAGTTCTCAATTTAGATTTATTCCATTTCTAAAGTTATTTATCCTCTAGATTGAATTCTCAAGTTGAAAAATTAACATCATTAGTTTATTTTCTTAAATAATGTTGTTTATCATCTAGAGCACGATTACCCTTTCGAATTAGTCTCGGAGAATGGCATATTCATGTCTTGAAGTATTTTTTTCTATATAGTATGATCTAGCAAGTTGATATAAGTAAAGCCTCTCTTATACATAAAGTACTTATAAAGTGGTCAATATTTGAATATAATTTTTAAATTGTATTTATTCCAAACTTTAAGTTTGATTTACTTTAAGTTTGATTTACTTTAAGTTGAGTTCTCTTAAAGTTTATGTTACACATTAAATTAAACTTTTTTTTTATATTAAGTTGTATATTTAAGTGCTCCATTGAGATTATAATCAATAATAAATAAATTATTTAATAACTGATCACAAAGCTCTTAATAGTTAACATTCAAGCCGATTGGTTTCATGGTCATATATGTGATAATTTTTATGAGATTGAGGGATTTTTAAATACCATGACTTCCTTATTATCAAAGTAATTATTGGCTTCTCTAAAAGACTGTTACTTTTAAATTCTCCGTACGATCATTGTAAATTGTAGAGGTTAATCATTTTCTCCCTAAATAGATGAGGATGTTTGTACAAAGTATACCATCTCCACGTCAACCACACGGTTTCTTTGGACATCCCCAAATAATTCTACATATTCATTCCCAAGAAGGCAAGAACTCAACTTAAATCCTATCCACCACCCTCGCCTTGGTATCGATTTATGTTGCTGCGATAAGATTTGAATGGAACTCCATGGAAGCTTTTGCAAATGGTTTACCGCTTCTTTATTTTCTAACAACCGGTTATTAAGAAACACTATTGTCATGTTAAAGTGCCATTTAATTTGTTAAGGTGCATTTCATTTCAACAATTTGTAAAGTGCATTTCATTTCAACAATTTGTTTAACGCTTCTTCTCTATTCACAAGCAACTAACTACTAAGAAACAATATTTCAATTGTTCTCCGCTCACAACCTCAAACCACACACAACACCCCTTCACTCATCCCAGTTGTTGGTTTCACATGAATCGTTGTGTGTATTCGGATCAACGACTTCGACTCACGTGCACCTTATCACGACTATAAAACTCTGCGTGTGTTAACGACTCGACTAGATTACTCAATTTCACAACCCCGACTGTGATGAGAATCGTCCAATTCACTTTGTTCACTATTTGGCTGGAGTGCAGTTTGCCTCAATGTTAGCTCCATCCATTTTAAAAGCCATTCGATATAAACACATACTATTGGATCTATTAATTTCTCCATCAAGCATTTCAAAAGACATTTTCTATGTGCCTGAACTTTTCTAATAAATCGATAAGGGTATGTGTTGGTCCAGATAACGACAAAGGTAAAAGACTGGGGGGGGGGGGGGGAAACGTCTTTAAAAAAATCGTCGATAAACACTATTGCACAT
>JAYMSP010001584.1:0-30653 GCA_036897095.1 Plantago elongata | reverse complement strand
CCGCTATAAATACTCGAGCATTTACTCCTATTGAAGTGAGTCAACTACCACTAATATACTGCTCTCTACATCTACTCTAATTACTTACATCCGACTACATGCTAATTCGCATTGTACCGGTTTATCTTTGGCAGACTGGTCTTAAAGGGTTTAACTCGCCACTTTCCCCTGCAAGTTTAATTTTCGAGGAGCATTGTCTTGGTCATCACCATCGGTTTAGTAATAATCGTCTGGTCTTAAAGGGTTTAACTCGTCACTTTTCCTTGCAATTAATTTTTGAGGAGCATTGTCTTGGTCATCACCATCGGTTTAGTAATAATCTTTTTTAACCTAAATACTATTCAACTTTTTTTTTTTTTTTTTTTAGTTGCTAGTTGTGACTTGTAAACTTTAGATTAGCCAAGAGTATGGAATACTATATTTCTGGGGAAAGAAAAAAAAAAAAGAATTGAAAATGATTTCCCGCTGCAGGCAAAGGAAAAGTCCCGCCAAAACAATAGAGGCAAGGGTAGGCGAGTTATAAACACAGAGAGAGTGAATAACGAAAGGAAATCTGGTTGAAAATGTCTTCCGCCCCAACTGGATGCTACAATTGCGGTCGACCCGGCCACTGGTCTCGTGACTGCCCTTCAAATCCAACCACCGCTAACGAAGATGCCGGCGGCAGCGGCAAACCTCCTCTCCCCAATTCCACCAATACGACATCGTATCGACCAAACCAACAAAAACCCAAGGCTAAGCCCCCTCGTAGGACCCGCCCTAAGCTCACTCCCGAGATCCTTCTCTCCGACGCCGGTATCGGCCACATCCTCCGCTACTTTCCCCGTGCCGTCAGATCCCGCGGCCGTGGTCATGAGGTCATGCTCTACTCCTTCCTCCTCATTTTTCGCTGCTTCACTAGCTCAACTTTTAGGCATTGTTGTTCATCAATTTTTATTTTATGCGTACTGAAAAGTTTAGGCGTTACTGCTGTTGATCAATATTCTTTTTCGATTTGGATAAACGATTCAATTCTGAATTCGTACACAGTCAAATTCTAGGCATCATACAATTACTGTTCTGTCAATATTTTCTTTCGATCTAGATCAACAGATTCATTAGTTTAACCTTATTCACTCTCAAGGCTCTTTTACTATTTCATTTTTTTTTCGTTTTCGAAATTTCACTGAATCAGATTATATACAGGCTAGCTTGTTGATATGAAATTGGATTTCATTAGCAGACCTGATTAGTATGAGATTACTAATAATATATCTCTCCTTGTCTAACTAAGGTTTCCATCAATATAGGAGGGAGGTCCTGTACGCTGTAACTAGTAGATGTTGCATTTTCACTCACTTCAACAGCTTCCTTCTATAATTCAGATACGATTTTAGTTCATGTAATTGTTTTCCAGAGAATTTCGAATAATTCATCACTTAGCTTTCAGATGTTTTGCTGTTTATTTATTCAAACGGAAAACCAACTGTTTATTTACTTATGAGTGATGTGTGTACGATTGTTATATGAAACTATTCACACAGACTTTATGCATCCTGCTCATGATACTTTAAATAGAACTGCTCGCTCATTTTATTACATATGGAAGATGAAAACAACAATGGTCATAATACTTGGAGCCTGTAGGAACAACATTTTAAACCAAAAATGGAGTTTATGTGTACGGATTTGGTTGGATTTCCTAGATCATAGGTCATTACATGAGGACCATCCTATGTAACTGAACATTTATCATCAATTCTATCTATGAATAAGAACATTTGTGTGAATTGGTAACTTCTTTTATATGAATGCTGCACCTCTAACCTGGCTGTGTGTTTCCTTGCATAGCTAAGTATAACCAACGATTGTTCATCCGCTCAATTGACAAATTGAATATCTTTGTATGTGCCACTTAGATGTTTTCATACAAATTAATAATCAAAATCTAATTCTCCATCACAGGTTGATGATCTACAACACCTACTTGGCCTATATGCTGAGTGGCATACACGTTTGCTTCCATACTATAACCTTGAACAATTTATCCACAAGGTTGAACAAGTCGGTTCCACTAAGCATGTCAAGGCAAGTGTCTTTCATCTTTGTAGTTTCTCATGCATTCTCAAGCATGTGTACATACTACATAGTTTGATGCAGATATGCATATATCCCAATCAGTAAATGCCATTCTTTTTTGAACTGGTACTTTTAGGACTTGAATTATTTGAGCAAGAAAATTGGAATATGTTACTGTTATATATGCATAATTTGCTCACATATTGAAATAGATTTGTTGAATAAGTTCAATGGTTTTGTTAGTCTGAGCTTTGAAAGTTTCTTATTCACGACCATAACATGCAATGTCTTCCCTGGACAACGGTTCATTAATTTTCTATTTATTTCAAGTTATCAAACAATTTATCACGTCATTCTCAGTGACAAGTAATTGTTCAACTTGATGTTTGCCAACTAACTTGTCTTTTTGTTTGAGTAGATGTGTCTCAGACAATTACGAGATAAATTTGCAAGTGGAGCAGACCCTACAAAGCTTCATGAGACACAACTTCAGGAACAAGGTATGTTAGTTTCAATGATTTACTTGTGGAATGGTTTGACCTAGATCACCTTAAAGCTTCTAGGTTTATCGCCGCTTGATGCTTTTAGTGTGCTTTATGCCAGCTTTTAATTGTTCATTTTACATTTTATGTTTTGTTCAAATTGCATTACCTTAATCTGCAATATAAGGTAGTTTCAAGTTCCTATATTTTTATCATTTTTATATTATGAGTGTAAAATTCATATTACACATTATTTTTCAAATAAATTATACTTTTGAAACGTAACACTCTTCAATTCTCTCTTCATACAGCTCCTTTACTAGTATACAACCACCACCTCAAACGATTCTAAAATTTGACTTTACATGGACCAACTCACTATATCCACCAAATCCTAAAACAATAAACTAAATTTGAATCCAGTTTTTATCCTGTATATGTTATGCTAAACCCACTTTCTCTGTGCAGACGACATCGGATATTCCAATTTTATAAAGTAGTAAGTTAGTGTAATTACTGTAACTTTCCTTGCTTTGTTTAATAGATTTATTGATTCGTATTATGAATTAACATCGTTTGACTTCTCTTGCTTAGTCATTCATTTTTTGCTCAGCATCTATTGAATGTCTACTAGGGCCTTTGTTTTCGTATGCTCCTTCTGATAGATATACTGATTGATGACACTTGGCTTGTGAGCCACTGCAGATCCCCAAGGGGGCTTAGACATGCCAAGTCATGCCCAGGATAATGCTTTACAAAATGAAGATCCTAGTGATTTTCTGGATGACATGGTTCAAGATGTTTGGGACAAAGCCATTGATGTGAGTTCTTTTATGTCTTTCATTTCGTTTGTCACATTGCAGAGACCCTATCAGGCTATTAGCTTATTACATGACATTCATGAATTAAAAAATCTGTCAAATTGTTGTATATCACAGGGTTGTTTCTACACAAACCATTGTTGATTGTTGTTGCTTTCCATTTTTTTGCTTAAGTTTTATTTTTATGTTCTGGCCTATAGATCCTGTAACACAGAAGTTAGTCATTTTGTCCATCTCAATGGGCGATTCCTAAAAGAGAAATATTTGAACTTTTCTAGGACATAAAAGTGTCTCAGGGTTAGTAGGACAAATTTTGATGCTTCCACTTCCATCTCTCCGGATAAATGGCAGTCTAATCTTAGAACATAATAGGTTTTTTTAAAAAGGTATCCTGGATCTTTTGTCCTTTTAGAGCATGGAATGTCAGGAGCATTAAGTCTGCCAATCCTTACCCGAAGGTTAATTGAGGGAGAATTTTCATTTAATGCATTCAAGGAAGCAGAGCTTCACTCTACACAGCCCACAAAAGAATATAAAATTACATTTATATAGTTATATGAACTGTCAATGAATTTTTGTTGATCCCTCGGGTTCTTTCCTGAAGATTTATGCTACCTTTGCCTTTATCTAAATTACAAGATTGTAATTCTACTATCCACAAAGCTTCCCTTGTAGTCATTAACATATCAATTGCAGGACCTTAACTCTAATTAACTGCTGGTGGAAGTTAACAGCCACTCCCTCTATTCTGGAACTGGGTTTAATATACCCTTTAACTAGTCTGCACCAGTTGCGAAATGACATTAAAATACAGTGCAGAATGCACGGAATCCAAGCAATGGAATCTGAACAGAATGTACATCTACATAGTTTAGGCTCAACAAAACAAGTTATTTTGCTTATCTGCAAGCCTGTTTCACTTATTTACCAAACATGTTTGAATGAACCCTATACCTGCATTCATGAACTGTTTTTACACGATTGAACCAAATGTGAGGATCACCATGCTCCAACTTTGGTCAAACTATAGCCAGCCGATATTGAAAGGCAGCCCTTCTGCTTGTATGTTCCTTCTATGTATCGACTATGCTGCAACTAATAAGAGTATTTGTTTTTCATTTGGTGCATGCATCCAATTGGGGTATATTCCTAGTTGAAAGTCCAGGAGGACTTGCACATGCCCATTGCATGTGTCTTTCTTTTCCATTCAATTTTCTGTCCAGTACACCTCAACCACATGCAACAATTTGATCATCATACTTTAAGACATTATTGATCTGTCAAAGTTGCAAATGCCTAAATAGTTATAGCTCAGGCACTAAAATTTACTGTTATAGATGTTTTGTTTTTTCTTCTTCTTTTATTATAATAATAATAGTAATAGTAATAGTAATAGTAATAGTAATAGTAATAATAATAGTAAGTAATAATAATAATAATAATAGTTATAGCTCAGGCACTAAAATTTACTGTTATAGATGTTTTGTTTTTTCTTCTTCTTTTATTATAATAGTAATAGTAATAGTAATAGTAATAGTAATAGTAATAGTAATAATAATAGTAAGTAATAATAATAATAATAATAATAATTAATAATAATAATAATAATAATAATAATAATAATAATAATAAGTTGCCGTTGCTCTTGTTCTTGTATTGTCCAGTAGCTGGAGTTGCTTATTTCAATATTTTTGGCAGGAAACATCTCAGCCGTCTCGTGTTAACAATGTTTCTGTCGATATGTTTGGTGTTGGGGATGCGAACAACAATGCTGGCAGTTCAAGTCAAAATCAGATCACAGAGGAACAAAGAGCTCGCATTGAAGCTAACAGGCTGAAGGTATTAGAAAGAGCTAAATCTAAGCATTATCGGGTTAACAATGTATCTGTTGATGTATCTGGTGGTGAAGATGCATCACATCAGCAAACAGACACTGGTGCTGGCAGTTCAGGTCAAATTCAGATCACGGAGGAACAGAGAGCTTGCATGGAACCTAACAAGCTAATGGTATCAGAGGGAGCTAATTCTCAGCCTAGTCATGCCAACAATGTTTCAGTTGATATATCTGGTGGTGAAGAGGCATCACACCAGAGAAGGAACAACAATGGTGGCAGTCTCAGTGAAGAACAAAGAGCTCGCATGGAAGCTAACAGGCTGAAGGCTTTAGAGAGAGCTGCTGCCAAGTCTCGCTCTTTACACACTTGAGGGTTCTTACTTTTTGCAAGTCTGCTTATTTAAGGATGTTTGTACATGCTTCATGCTTGCTTTGTTAGCAAATACCATAACTTGATGTTAAATACAACCAACCCATTGAGAGATTGTGTTCAGTCCTGTGATCTATTCTATTACATTTTATGGATGATCAGATTGCTGCATTGCTGCTTCTTTTTCTTTTTTTTTCTTTTTTTTTTTTTTGGTTTTTGTGATTTCTCATTTACAGAGCTGGGTTGAAAATGATTCATGGTCATTTTTCTTGTATAACGATGCGTGTGTGGAGCATTTGTAAATTGTAATGAAGAATTTTATGGTTATGCTTGAGATGAAAAACAATATGGATAATAAACTATAATGGTTAAGAGTAATTTTGTTTTATTATGGATTATGTTAGTATAGAATATGTAGAAGTAAGTTGGGAAGTAATATAATACTGAATCAATATTATGAAATGTAAAGGTCATAATTGAGTTTTTTTTTTTTAAAGCAATTTTCTCATTATATAAAAATTATAGAAATACAAAGGAGTCACGGGGCTTTATAATAACCCGAGAATAAGTCAAATAGATAGGCACCACCGTACTCAATCAAGCTTATCACACATATAACTAGTAACCAAAAGATAAGTGAAAATGAAAAGGCTGAATCCAAAGGAAAGCTGATAGTTTCCATCTTTACTATCTGCAGTTCCTGATCATCCTTCCATAAGTAAGACAAAAGAGGTTCAGTACTTTCCTTCCCAAGGCAATTCTTCTGATCTTTCAAAGCAATGACAACCAAGGTCTCTTCATTAAACTTCACCAGCAGCAGCAGTACAAGAAGAGAGAACAACATACAACTGAAACCTACTACAATGCACTAACCACTAAGATAGAGCTAGCTATTACAAGATAATAGGCTAGCAAAGGAGAGTCAAACAAAGGATAATAGGCTAAACTAGTAACCATAGTATTGACCAAACAAAACAGACCAAAAGACACAATCATGAGCACACCAAAATAAAAAACCTAACATAACACTATTGATCAGAATCTGCACAAAGCTGAAGGCTACAGCTAAGAGATAGAAGGACAGGATAAAATAAGAAAAAACAAAACAGCTCAAAGCTATAAGCATCATCCTCCTAAGAGAATAGATAAACAACCTGACTTTTCTTTTCTCCCTTTTTTTTCCCTCTTCTTTTTTTGAGACAACTGAAGCACTTTTTTCTATTTTATGTTGTCTATAACAATCTCTAAATGTTTTGCCAGCTTCTTTTTTTAGACTGGAGAGACACTCCATGTTGTGTTTAAGGAGTTGAGAACTGTTCCATGAGAAACTCCATAGAATAGAGCAGCAGAAAACCAACTTACCATGTACAAAAGAGAAGCAAAGGGAAGGAATTTCTGAAGAAGAAAGACTCAGACTCAAGATAGAGATCATCATAGTCAAATCCATACAGTTAGTATATTTGAGACATAAACCAAAAGACCAAAACAGCAAAAACCAGATACAACTAACTCCCACAAGCTTATAAGACAGAACAATCCAATCCAGATAAGGTATGAAGTAGGATACCTTGTTAGGGAGCTTGGACCCTAACTTCTTCCTCCAACAGTTAAACCCCACAGGGTAAAGACAAGTCACCTGACTTTTTTTATTTCTAAACCTGGGACTCATGATTCCTGTTTTTTGAGCCATCACAAATATTTTTTCCCTTGTTGTCCAGGTTCTAGCTGCATATAGATTTTTACTTTTTTTGACAGCCGAAATATTTTTTCTCTCCTTGATTTTTTCAACCATCTATTGTTCTTTTTTTGGTCAGTAAAGCAGTAAAACAAGGTACTCTAAGGAAAGCAGTTATCTAGAAGATCTAATATAATGAGTGTGAATTTTATCTAGATAACTGATTTTCTTAAGAGCGGAAGGACAGTCAGAGCTGTAAAATGTCTCAGAAGATTGAGAGGTAAGAGCTCTAGATGCAAGCCAGTCTGCAGCTCCATTATCTTCTCTAAAAATATGTTTAGATGACATTGACAACTCCCTAGAAATTTTGAGAATTTTATCAACCAAATGACAAATTTTTCAATTATTGATCTCTTTTTTGTTTTCCAAAAGTTGTAAAGACAACAAAGAGTCAACTTCCAGCTGAATGTCAAGCCAATCACAATCTTTACACCAATTGAGACCAAGCCATATTCCCATAAGTACTGCCTCTAAAATAGAAGCATTACCTATGAAAAAAGTAAACGCCAACAAGATATCACCATCTTCATGCTGATTAATCCACCACAAGAAGCTAAGTTATCATGTCTAGAGTAAGCCCCATCAGTATTTAGTTTCACGTTGCCAGAATCAGGAGGATCCCAGTAAACAATTTTAGTGATCTTTAGGGGTATAGGTTCCACCCTGATGTGCCAATCAGAGGCCACTCTGATATCCCCAGCCCAATCCTTTCTCTCAAAAGGCTTGGTAAGTTCCATCAAATGAATCAGGTTCCTAATTCTCACAATAACATGCTCAGCTTTAATGCTTTTACCATCATGTTTGGCTTTATTTATAGCCAACCAAAGAAACCAACATATCAAGATTGGAATAATCACTCTAATATGCCCAGGTTTAACTAGGTCACTAGAGTAAATCAGTGAAAAACTGATTCCATACTTTGATAGCCTCAAGATTATTCATCAGAACATGGTCCAAGGTTTCCTCAGAACAACAACATTGACATTTAGAGGCAAGCATAATACCTTTAGTCTTGAGGGCTGCTTCCACAGGAAGCCATCCTCTCCGAACTTTCCACCAAAAAATGGATATGGTGGTAGCTATTCTTTTGTGCCATGTTAAAACATACTCATCATTGGAAGCAACATTTCTAGGCCCAAAAATCAAGTTAGCTATTATATGGTAACAAAAAGGAGGAAGATTAATTTCAAAAGATTTCCCAATCCCATCCTGAGTCAATTCTGTAGTCTTTAACAAGACCCTTACACGGGAAGGGATTAATAGCTAAATTAACAGAGGACCTAGAGATGACCAGGTATCATACCAGAAAAACACATTGCCATTACTCAGTTTCCATAATATGTTATCTTGAGCCACAGTTCAGGTCATAATTGAGTTATTTGGCCTTATTGGTGAAGGTACTTCAGTGTTTGAACGTTTCATTGTCTAGCTATTTTCTCGATGTGACGGATCTACACTTGGGTATGGTCCTCTATATATATAGTAATGTGATAATTTACTGCCAACCTCAGATGTGGGTCTCAAAGAGGTGATTATATTTAATGGAAATGGAATAAACAATTTTCCGAAAATACCAGATCAAACGTTATATATTTTGTTACAAACATCGTGAGTACTCCAAACCTAGCATTTTTACTTGAAAACATCAAATAAATTCAAATGCATGTTCAACAAGTATTTAAGAGGAGTTTGTATTTAAAGTATAAACGATAAATTAGCAATTAGCATTCATACAATACTCTACACTTCTGTTTAACAAAATTATATGAGAAAATTAGTAGTTGGAAATAGCTGGTAGCTAATTAGGTAATTTTTTTTTCAACAAGCTGACTTGATTAGCTTCTCAAACCAGTTAGTCTATTTGAAAAGTTGCGCATTAACGTAACAAGCATTTTATTAATTAATGGTTAGAAGCTCATGGAGCTGAACCGGTAAACAAAGCATTATTAGGCTGACCGCGTGTTCTGTAAGAATGTTAGCTAACAATGAAGCTAGTCTATTACTTTGCACATCAATCAAATGGGACCCACGTTTAGGAATGAAGTTTTCTTAATCGTGGACAATCTACTATGGTAGTAGAAGACACTTCAGAAAGAATAACTAAAATTCATTGAAAGGTGAAAGAGTTATTGAAGCTCAAAGTGTGTTGGTTGATGCATTGAATATGGAATGCGAAGAGTTGGAATATGGGAAGTCACACATTGCTAAAATTGAGGAATAAAAAGCTACTTATTAGCTATTAGATTGAGCTAAAGGGATGGGCCTTAGGGTCACCCATGCTTTTAGAAGGGGGGGGAGCTAGATGCTCCTTGCTCGACCATACGCGCCCCCGGGCCAGCGTCGAGGGTTCGTGGGTTAGCAGGTCGCGGTCTTGAAGAGACTATTATCTTTTTGGGCCAGAAACATATTGTGCTTGGTTAAGCCCAATGATGTAACCGGCCAAGTCTGATTGGTTAGTCTGAATAGCGAACGGTTGTGTCCGTTCGGTTTGAGTTTGAGCGAATCGGTTTAACCATTCACCAAAGGATGTAACCGAAATGAAAATCTCAAACAGGTTTGCCTGTTCGAATTTTGTTTCTACAGGGACTTTTTCGCGAAAAGGAACAACTATTCAGATTGCAACTCTTCGATATTATAAATAGACCTTCCCAGAATCGAATTCAACACACCAAATCCAATTCTTTCTTCCTTCTCTCTCTTTCTATAGCCTGAAGAATTCTTTGTTGTAGTCCAAGAGTTACTGTTCGAGTGCTTGAACACTAACTCAAATATTGTTGTTCTATCTTGGGAGACTATTTGCTAAGTAAACCGTGAGCACCAGAGCGGGAAAAATACAGTCTTAAGGAATAAGGCCCAGCCTTTACTCATCAGTCTAATCTACATTCTGTCCCATTCGATACACCACCAAAACTCCAACAATTAAGACTGTATTTTGTGTATCGAAGATGTCTATTGTTGTTGTTACTGTCCTTCGAATGAATGTTGCTCCTGCTAACCATGGGGAGAAACCTGAGAAGTTCATGGGGTCGAACTTTAAGCAGTGGAAACAAAAGATGAGGTTCTACTTGACAACCATTGGGTTCGCAAGTTACCTGACTGCTGAAACTCCTGCTCCATCCATTGGGAGGAGGTCATTCTCACGGCCACTACTATTCTTAACAAAATACAAAAGATAGTGATGTTACTCCATATGAATTACACTTGAGAAAGAATAACTAAAATTCATCGAAATTTGAAAGAGTTATTGAAGCTCAAAATATGTTGTTTAATGTATTGAATATGGAATGCTAAGAGTTGGAATATGGGAAGTACTACATTGCTAAAATTGAGGAAGAAAGAACTACTTATTAGCTATTGGGTTGAGCTAAAGGGATGAGCCCTTAGGGTCACCCATGCTTTTGGAAGGGGGAGGAGCTAGATGCTCCTTGCTCGATCATACACGCCCGCCTGGCTCTGCCAGGAGCCGGGCCCGGGTTGAGGGTTAGCGGGTTAGCGGGTCGCGGTCTTGAAGATACTATTATCTTTTCGGGCCAGAAACATATTGTGCTTGGTCAAGTCCAATAATGTAACCGGCGCAATCCAATTGGTTAGTCTAAATAGCAAATGGTTGTGTCCATTCGGTTTGAGTTTGAGCAAATTGGGTTAACCATTCGCCAAATGATGTAACCGAAATGAAAATATCAAACAGGTGTGCCTGTTAGAATTTTATTTCTACAGGGACCATTTCGTGAAAAGGAACAACTATTCAAATTGCAACTCTTCGATACTATAAATAGACCCTCTCATAATCGAATTCAACACACCAAATTCAATTCTTTCTTCCTTCTCTCTTTCTTTCTATAGACTGAAGAATTCTTAGTTCGCAGAGTTACTCTTGGAGTGCTTGAACACTAACTCAAATACTGATGTTTTATCTTTGTAGACTATTTGCTAATTAAACCTCGAGCATTAGAACAGGAATAAGGTCTAGCTTTTACTCAGCAGTTTAATCTACAGTCTGCCCCATTCGATACACCACCAAAACCCGAACATGCTCTTGGTATCACATTTGCAATACATACTACTTCACTACACTTTATGTGAGGCTAACAGCAGGTCCAGTTCTACTAACAAATTAAACTGCAAAAATATGAAAGTTAAGTTAGACATCAGAAATTAACCTTGTCTAACATTAATTTCAGCATTTTACAACAATAAGGAACACAAATGAAACCTACTGATGAATTTTACAACAATGAGGAACACAAATTCCACCATGAATCAAACCTACCGATGAGATCAAACCTACAGTACATGGACAGAAACGTAAGCTAACACAACCAACACAAATCATTAAAAATGAACTCTGTATGCACAGATTCTTCAGATCAAAATAACAACTCATCCTCATCAAACATTCATAGCTTCTTCCTCTCCCCATCAAATACTCATAGGTTCTTCCCTTGGTAAGCTCTGCACGGTATCAGACCATCTTCCTGGCGAATGGTCACTGCTATTTGACGATATTTGAGCTTCCGCTCGTGTCTCTCTAATCATCCTCAGAACATCCCTCATTACCGGACGTGTATCCGGACCTATAGAAACACATGTCATTGCGATATTCAACAGCGCATTCAGTTTTTCCTCAGAACCCTCATTGCTAGATGCAGGTTCGTCGCCTGATTCTGTCTCCTCTCGGACGGATCGAACCCATCTGGGTATGTCTGAACCATATTCTTGGACCAGGTCCTGGGAAGGAGTCTTACCGGTTAACAGCTCGAGGAGGAGCACACCGTAGCTGTAGACATCAGCTGGTTGAGTTATTGGTCTACGGACATCACGACACTCAGGAGCTCGGTAAAAGAGAGAGGAAGCACTTGATTCCTCGATTGACTCGAGGTTTCTGAATGGGGTTAGTCCATAATCAGTAAGACAAGATTCAAAGTCCGGCCCTAGTAGAACGTTGGTGGACTTCAAGTTTCCATGAGTTAGACCGGGGTTTTGATGGATATAAAGCAAGCCTGTAGCCAAGTCCTCTGCAATTTTGAGGCAAGATGTCCAGTGAAGGGGCTTTGAACCACCTGAAGTCCTAGACCCTGTTAAAACAACAACATGGCATTGCTTGAGTGCGTTATATATGAATGCTTAAGAAAATAAGTCCTTTCACAGAACAATAAGGAGTTGAACATTTAAAACATGATTCTAAAAACATATTAAGATAAAGTAGTGCTTCATTCGAAATATTCCCTCCATTCTTTTAAATGCTTTCCACTTATCTTGACTTTTACGTGGAGAGTTTAGCAAATAAAGTAACACAAGATAACTACAACAATCAGTCCACCTTATGCATATAAGGATGCAGTTAACCAAAAGTTTCCATGGAATACGACAACAAAGTTGGATATGGAAATGTTGTTTTTCTCAGCAAATATATAGTTGTCCAGTTCAGCTCAGGATATAAGGTATTCAAATAGCATGTCAAAATACATGAGATAGAGCAACTGTATTAGACGCACGTTCTAAACAAGGATTCCAAAACTTCAAATAAGGGAACTAAAAAGAAAAACATTGAGAAACACATAAACAGAGAAAAATCGTTACCATGTATGAGAGAGAATAGACTTCCATTTGGAAAATAATCATACACAAGTAGCCTTTCCTCCTTTGCCTGGAAATAAGCCCTAAGCGGAACCAAATTTGGATGCCTCAATTTTCCAACAATCTCTATGTGTCTCCTGAATTCCTCCATCCTGGGATACCTTGCATCCTTTAACCTCTTAACTGTGACAATATATCCCGACTCCATCACTGCCTTGTAAGTACTCCCCATAGTCCCCCTTCCCAGTGTCTCAGCGGAAGCCTTCAACAGATCTTCCATAGAATAACTCATCTGCTGATCTCCCGGTCCAAGAAATACCAAACTCCCCAAACCTTCACCACCTTGATCCCAGGAAAAGCTACCTTGTTTACTCCCGCTGGTATCATCCCTACCACCAACACCACTCAATGTTGCCTCATCCACACCTCGACCCACAACCTTATTACTCCTCCCCTCCCTTTCCTTGCTCCTCCTCCTTTTCCTCATACAAAGTATCAAGATCAATGCAACAACACATAACAACACAAAACCGCCAACACTCAAACAAACAATCCAAATTACCTTCCTATTCCTCCTGTGATGATTGTTGATCCTAGGAGGACCCTCTGGGCTAATAGAAGGAACATTATTACTACAAGGTTGGTGAATTTGTTCACCACACAAGTCTACATTAGCACTAAAAGAGGACTCATTAAACCGGATCAACGTGTCAGGGATAACCCCAGACAAGTTATTATTAGAAACATTAAAGAATCTCAAACTAGCCTGACTAAAAGGCGGAATATCACCACTCAAACGATTATCTTGCAAATAAAGCACAAGCAATCTGGGTAAATTGACCAACTGATGAGGAATGTGACCGGACAAGGCGTTACCGGACAAAACAACGGTTTTCAACCGGTGCAGCCGAGAGAGCGTAACCGGGATGGAACCGGAGAAGGCGTTATCGTTGAGGTACAAGACCTTGAGATTGGAAAGGGAAGAGATGTCTGGAATTTGACCAGAAAGTGAGTTTTGCTTAAAACTCAAAACCCTGAGCTGATCCAACTGATTGAGAGTGTGTGCAGTTAAGACACCACCAGTGAAGTTAAAACCCTCAACAACAAGTTTCATTACTCTCCCATTAAGGCATTGTTTGACACCTTCCCATTGACAGGGCTGATCTCCTGCACCCCATTGAAGCAAACCCATTGGATCCACTGAGGCTTTCAGAGACAAGAGAGCCTCAGCATCATCCGATCTCACAACTGGTAATAATAACAAGAAAAATGGTAGTAGTAATAAAGAAGAAGGCATGATGATTGTTTGGTTTTGCCTTTTCGATTTCTCACTCGTATCGGCTTCTGCGACAAATCGAAAGGCAGATTGATTAAAAGGGTAGGCAGCAGGAGCAGATCTGAAAGTGGTCATGATGAGAATAGTAATAATGGGGAGCATGGAAAAGGGTTGGAAGAGGTTGTCAATGGCATGAGATTGGCGTGAATCATTGAATTGATGATTGTTGGGGCAACCAGCAAGCCAAGTGTGTGTCTGTGTAAATGAATGAATGAATAACAAAGCAAGACAAGGCGCCAATTAATATCAAATCAAAATAATTATTATTCATGTAGAAGTATTGTGATTGTGAATCAATGAATAACAAAACAAAGAAAACAAAACAAGAAATAGATAGAAAAAGGAACAAGACAGAAACACACACTTGCTTAACTTACATCTGCTTCTTCTTTCCTACCTGTGAGACTACTGACTCAGTGAATGAGTGTGTGACTGAGCGAGCAAGAAGATGAACTACAAACAAACGCGGAAATAATTTATTAATTAACACTACTCCTCAATTAATTAATTACTATCATAAATGTCTTGGAGTGTAATTTATGTTAATGTTTTGATTTTGACTCAAAAGGACAAACCAACTCTAAAATATATTTTCTTGTCTTACATTGTGATAAATCACATGCATTAATGTTGATGCAGATTGGAAGAATCAATACATAACATTTTTAACTTAAATACAATTGATTTTTATCTATATAAATATCAGATTCGATAATAAAAATTTAGCTCCTAAAATTTGTAAGTAATTTACATTTGCAAGATAAGAATGATTCGTCGGTAAAATTACAAAATTTTAACTGTAAAAAGTTGGATTGAAAAACTTGATCCGGAAAGAAACACGTATAAAGTATTATTTAGTACAAAATTTTAATTGAATAAAATTTAATTGAGGTATAACTTATGAATATATGTTAACTAAATAATAATTATAAAGTCTCAAGAGAAACGGTATTTAGTTAATTTAATTAGAAACATGATCATTTTACAGGTTTCCATTAAATATGTATTTTTCGCGAATCCTCTCGCGGATACGGTTCAGTATCGTTTTTTCGCGAATCCTCTTACAGATCCACTCGCGATTTGATATCATAGAGTTTTAAATTGAGATCATATGTATTTAGTCTGAAATCATAGTATTTTTCTGGTGACATCTAGTGTGTTTTAAAAGTGATGCATGCAAATTGTAAGAAAATAAGAAGATCGATGAACTATTTTTTTGTATTTTGAACAATCCTGAACAAAATGTTAACCTTTTTTTATTAAGAAATATTTTTAAGTGTACAAACTTTTTGTTAATTGTTAAAGATATATAATATATGCTTCCTCTTTTTGAGATTAAAAATATTTTTCCTGAGATCAAAGATTTCATTCTGAAATGTGTTTTCAATTGGTATCATATTGTTTTATTTTAAAATCATAGTAATTTATTGAAAGAACATAGTAACTTAAAATAAAAACGTAAATTTTTATTAGTTTAAGTCCATATTCCATATAATAGAGAACATATTCATTATAACTGAAATTATATTCATTATAACAGAAAACATAATCATTATAAAAGAGAACATAGCCATTATAACTTAAATCATAACCATTATAACTAAAATCATAGTCATTATATATAACTGAGGACATAGTCATTATAACGGAGAACATAGTCATCCACACGTCCTTTTCTTTTGTTTTTGATGCATTCACCTTCTTCTAGTTACAACTTGAGAAGGTGTTAGAACAAGTGTTTTCGTTTTGCTTATGATTTTCCAACAAGACTACACATTAATTAAGTACTTCTGATAAACTTTTCATTTTCATCATGTATGTGCACCTTTTGAACGTGAATCCAACTTTAGCATCATGATTTCTATATAACTGGTGCAGGTCCTCCAAGTTGTTGCATGTCTTTCTCTTAAGTTGCCTCCAACATCAAAATCATCACGATTAGTCATCATTGTCTTTTGCCAAACTGTCATTGTTTGAGTCGTCAACAACAACTATTGCTGCAATTAACATCATAGAAGTAATATCTTATATCATAGTAGTTACAATTGAGATCATAACCGTAAATCCATAAATCATAGTAGTGTTTTTTTTTATATCATAGCTGTTTTGATTGAGAATATAATTTATATCATAGTAGTTTTTTTTTCATACTATAGTACTCATATTTGCATCATAGCATAAGTATTAGAGAATATAAGATTAACATCATATACATTATAACTATTATTTTTAGTTGAGATCATAGAATTTATGTCTGAGATCATAATTATGATTATAACAAAGAACATAATAGTTAATTGCAGAGAGAATGGTTTAGTATAGAACTTGAGAACATAGTAGTGTTTGTAGAGACAAAATTACTTCTAATAGAGAAATAGAGATCATAGTCACTATAATAGAAAACATAGCAATATTTGTAAAGATCATTGAATTAAAAATGTAACATGTTTAGTAACAACATTTTATGGATCGAAAAAGTAGAAATCATAGTAAAAATAGAAACAATAGAGATCATAAACATATTCTTTCAACTTTCTAGCATCATCAACGTTCGTAAACAACACCAACAACATTAAGTAATATTATTGAGAACATATCACATAAAAGAAAGAATATATAAATGTTGTATACCTTTTTTTTCCAGATATGAGTTGATGATTGAGGTCAGATCTTGATTGAATACACCGTCAAATCCTTGATCACCTTGTGAATGAATAAACAACAACAACATTATTTAGTAATCATTTCATATAAAACGTAGTAGATATTGCTGAGAACATAGGAGATATAGGTGAGAAGATAATAAATATACGTAAGAACATATAAAATACAGTAAAAAACAGAATTCAAAATAATATGCCGAAAAACAGAGCACAAAACAACTGTCACATTTTGAATGAAAATATAGGTAATATTCTTGAGAACATAGACAATATTCTTGAGAACATAAAACATACTGCTATAAGCCTATAAACGTTTTTTTTCGTATCTCAGTTAATATATGATGTCAGATTTTGAAAAAAAAAAACACTATATAATCCTTATGCAAGCATGATTACACATCGCAAATGCATAAACAATAATAACATCAATGAGTTACTATCAAAACACATAGATGAATAGATCTAGATCTACAATTTTTTTAAACTTGACTTTTCATATCTACAATGATTTGAGCTATTTATCAATCGAAACATGAAAAAAAAACAATGAAAAGTGTTTGAGATCAGAGATTACCTTCGTTTTTGTTGCATAATATAACAATGTATGTATGTAATCGTCGATTTTTTATCGAAAAACAAGTTTGATCGGTTGTTTCTACTCTATGTTGCTGTCCCTTGGTTGGGAGAGAGAGTTTTAGAGAGAGAAAGTTTGATTTGAAGGTTTTTGAGTAGTGATAATGATGTAAAACGGGTTATATTGTTATATATATATATGGATGATGGATCCATTTTGTATATCCAAGTTCCTGACCCTTAGTTGGGTGGCATTTAACAAATTGTTTTTATTCGGGATTAGTTTATAATATTAAAAATTTATGTTTCTACCTCCTTAGAAAACTTACTCAATAATAATTGAGCTGTAACTATTTATATTTTGTACAAAAATAATTTTTTTGTTAGTTTTTATAGAGTAAATTTTTAATTGAGGTATATGCCAATTAAACTTGCAAAATATATACTTCCACTAAAATTTTATGACAAGAGCACAAAAAAAATTGTGAAAATTAATATGCTGGCTTAATTATAATCTAAAGAGCCCCTAAATTTTTGTAGGAATGATAAAAAAATAGTTTTTTTTTAAAAAATAACGTTTTAAATATAATTTATATCTAACAATACATTTTCAAATTCACATGTGATTTTTTCACTCAATCAATATCTCATACAATATATTTTATACTCAATTCACATACATACTTTGTTTATTCTCTTTCCTATATATAATAAATTCATCTTTTTTAACATTATTCATTTTTTTTTAAATTTATGTCCAAACTAACGATAAATTGAATACAAAATAAAATAGAAAGAATATTTCTTTTAAAAATAGTGTAAAATTAGTATCTAGTGGTCTTAAAACTTGGGTAATTTTTAATGTAAATCTAGTATTGATTGGTAATCAATGGGTGGGGTCTCTCTTTCCTGCACAAGGACACATGGCTGACGGATCACGTGAATCTGGTTCACACACCCAAAAATACCCCCATTTGTCATTTTCTTTTTTCGTTTTCACCAACTCAATTCTTTTAATTAAATAATATAAAATATAACTCCGAATTTTTAATTTATATTCTCATTAACCGAACTAAACAAAACTGAACTGAATTAAATTAAATTAAAATATAATATAAATTATAACTAAGCAAAGTTGAACAGTATGAAACTGAATTGAATGAATTTTCAATTAAAGAAAACAGAGTCTTATTAATGATAAACTCACGCCAATTTGTGAGCTTATTAACTCGAAAAATAATGACTTGTTAAATTATAATATTTTTTCTGAAGTCATCCATAAATTTAACATTAAACATATTAATACTGATTCAAGAACTTGTACAATATGCAGCAAGTTATAAATTACTCTCAACGTTCCATTACAAGGCTTGCATATAAATTTTGTGTGAATCTTAAGAAATATGATATGAAATAGTAAGTGGAAGTCAAAAAGTAAAAAAGAGAATTAATAAAATAGAAAATAGATTGATAAAACATTAATAATTGAAAATAGTGTTTTCCCCGATAAGCAAACGTTAAACTTTAAATAAAACCCTTGAAATGGCAAAAAAATATACACTTGAAAAGAACGGAAGATACTAGAAACATTATGACATCTAGAAAACATGGAACTGAAAACTATAAATTTGGTTTCGATATTGATCACTACACCGACGCCGCTCCACTTAAGAAAATCAACTTCATGCCTAAAATATACTTTAAACCTTCCTGGATTCAATTTTCGCACGTCACAATTTCAACTTCTCATCTTATAAATGAAAAAGCTCCCTCCTACATTATTAAATCCTTCTCATACATTATTCATTTATCCTTCTTTATTCGATCTATTTTCTACTTTATTGCCATTTATCATACTGTATTCACTCATCTCAAAACTTGTGTCCGAGCATGGAAAGTTGAATCTGAAACGAATGAAGTATTATTTAGAAATGGTCAGTCATGACCACTGATTGAGCAACTACATGCACGTAGAGGTGATCAAGCATGTAATCTGAAAATTCAAAATTTTGATTTGAACTGATCTGATATGTTTTGTTCAGATCGACATAATTGTGTTTTCGAATCAGATCGAGTTTTCGAATAATCCAATTTCAATCAGAAAATAAAATAAAATAAATTACCCCTCCAAGCCAAAAATGTCTTTTACACTTACATAGCAACTTATACCAAAACCTTAGAATATAAAACAAGTACTCCAAACCTGGTGAAACCGTAATGATTCGCTCCTCTCACTCACTCACTTGATCCTCTCACAATCTCACTCTCAACTTGCCAGTTCCCGGCACCATGTCAGTCCAATTCTCGATCACTCTTAGCTGTCCTCGTCACTCGTTGCCTCAGTTCCCAATAAATCGAACGACTTTAAGATTTGAAATCAGTTTCGATTTGCCGCCATCTTCCGGTCACTCTCAATCTTCTTCTCCATGTTTTATCCATTGTTTTGTGTTTTCAATTCACTTCAAATCTGTTTTGGGTATTAATTTTGTCCACTGTATTAGGGTTCCTCAAATTTCGTCCACTGTTGTAATTCACTTCAACTCTTTTCGTTTTATTTTTGGATTAATCCGAAAATATCTAATCCGAGTTAGGTAAATTTGAATCCGATCCGAATCATTCGGATCGGATTGACCTCAAGGTGCTCCAAAATTTCGGATTAATTTGAATGATCACCCTGACATGCACGTGCAATTACCTAAATTTATATTTTCTTGCCTTTTCAAACATTTCAGTGTTATAAGACCGCCCGGTTGCAAAGCAACAACTATATATCGCCCATGTGGGGCGGTCATGGAGGACCGGTCGATCCACCACACCTTAGTCAGTCGAATCTCAACTGACTGAGGAGCCATTTGGGACTAGGCCTGTAACGCCCCGGATCTGGTTCAGACGTCAAGGGTTGTGCCGAATATTCCACACACACACACACACACACACACACACACACACACACACACAAACACACACACACACACACACACACACACACACACATATATATATATATATATATATCAAGACATTATCCGTTACAAACCCAAATGTACTGGATAATTTAAAACTGGAACACACATTTATACTTAATAGATCCTCAACGGAAGTCAATCAAGTCCGTCTTTGCTAGCTACCCAGTCCTTTCTTCGTGCTCAAAATCTAGGAAAGCAGGATTATCGGAAACAAGGAGAGTGTCAGTCACAAGGACTCAGTGAGGATAATCAAGCATGCATGAATATGCGTATGGATGCAATAACAGTACAACAAACCAACACAACACACTGATCAGGCAGTTTTAAACAGTGGGAAAACCGGTATCAATCAGCCAGGATCATAGCACATGAAAGGTGCCAGATTTACAGTACTATACAGTAATTGTCTTGGGCTAGACCGAACTGATCAGGTATCGGTCAAACAACAGGAGTGTGAGTAATGATCTCGTCGGTGTTGCGTAGTGTGATGGGCACGACCCACCGCAATCGAATTTATAACAGTGGATGGAGTAGTGACCTCGCCGATGTTGCATGGTGTGGTGGGCACGACCCATCGCAACTTGGATATAGGACCGTTGAATAGTTTGAATAAGTAATAGGAGCCCGTATAATAGCGCCTTACAACAGTATGTCGACAATGTCGACCAGGCCGGTTTCCCATTTTTTTTCCAAAAACAGTGTATGGTTGCTTTTCAGGAAACAATTTTTCGTGCAATGCAATGCATGAGGATCAGTAAACAGGATTAATATGCAGGATCAGTAACAGGCTCGGTAAACAGGATCAGTTCAGTAACCGGGATTAACAGGATGGACTCAGGGTACAGTATAACCACGTATCTGGAATATGCAACTATCAAGTCAATACATGACAAGTTTCCTAATACAGGTCATCTACATTGATACAGTTAGTCAACTAAATCGGTAAACGAGTCGGGGTCGGTCGGTCATCGTCGAGTAGTCGCAATCAGGATTAGACAGTCAGGCACATAGACAGGTACATGAATGAAAATGCGAGGAATGAACAGTAGCAAACTTTCCCAGGACCGGATGCCGAAAGCTCGTAATCACTCACTCAGTCAAGTAGGCGGGAATAAGTACTAGTCGAGGTCAGAATCAAACAAGCAAGCAAGGAAGCAGGAACGAGTACTGGACTAGGAAGATATTGAAAGAGAATAGCTTTTCCCAGGGCGGATGCCGAAAGCCAGTTATCACTCACACTATATATCTAGCACGTCAAGAGACTCCGAAATTCCAAGCGAGTGTCGAGCGCGAGGCGAGGTGTTGACGGGCAGCGTGACGGCAGTCGCGGCGGTGTTTGACAGAGCGGCATGGCGGAATTTTTGGTCGAGCGAACGACTCAATTCCGGATAGTCGACAGTGGTGGTGATGTGGTGGCCGGAGTAGGCGGCGGCGGGTGGTTGTGGAGGAAACGGGACTGAGCAGGAGAGGGAGGAGAGAACAGGAGATGTGAGGAGAAATGGCTGGGCAGGGCCGGCTATTTATAGCCGAGAACGACCGGTGGTTGAGGCGGCAAAGGCACCTGGAGCCGCCACGGTCCGTTGATTCATCTTTCGCTCCCCTTCCTTCCGCTTGACACGTTTCTTGGCCGTCATTCGCGCGTGGGCAGGGGCCCATGGTGGCGTCGCCTTTGGTCGGTGGCCGCGCGGTCGGGACGGACCGGGATGGATGATTGGCGCGGTCGGTTCGACGGATGGCACGGGAGTACGAAGAATTGACACGGTGGAACAAGCAGGCTGCTATTTTGATTTGGGGAAGAAGATGGCAATGAAAAGATCAGAATGCCCCTTGCTTAAAGAAAGGAGAAGAGGGAGCTAAGAGTAGTTCGGTATTTTTGGCATAATATATAACTGGCTCCTTCTGGCTTCCGAACGGCTTGCAAATAAAATCTAAAAAAATGTAAAATCGATTTCCAGGCACTCTCCGAGTCGAACTCGAGCCATAGGAAAATTAAAATAATAATTTTTATTTTACTATTTTTATTATTATTTTATTAATATATTCCTAATTCTTAATTTAACGTCGAATCCGCTCGGCGTCAAAATTCTAAATTCGACCCGATATACTTAAGTAATATTTTCGCTCGTGTAAAATAATAAAATTAATATGATCTTAAATTTTTTTGGATACGTGACAAAATTTGTGGTCCTTACAGGGCCTCATCGTGGACCAACCCTAAAAAGGGCTGTCCAAAAAAACTAAAAAACTGAAAATTACCAAAAACCGAACCGATAAGAAAGAGTCCGATTTTCGGGTTGCTATTTTCAAGCAAATCGATTTTTGGTATATTTCAGCACAAAACCGAAAATTACCAAAACCGTACTAGAAACTGAAAATTTTTAAATGACATACATTTCTATGAAATAATACTATAATAGTATGACATAAATTTACAATTCAACTAATGTTGTAGTATTAAATTTTAAATATTAAAGTGTTTAAATGAAATATTGATATGATGTTATATTGAAGGTTTTATCATCATTCTTACTAGAAAAATATAGCATGTGCATGTCATAAAATTAGGATTAGTCCTTTTTTTTATTTTATTTGATTTTTCACATTATTTTTCTGTATTTTCAATTTTTACCGAATCATTACTGAAACTTTCGGTATGAAAATCGAACCGAATTACATTTCCATTCGGTTTTCAAATTTTATAATTTTTACAATTTCATTTTTTAATTTTCGGTACGGTTCGATATATCGTTACCGAAATGGACACCCCTAACTCCAAACGGCTATATCTAAGTACAATGATATAATCCAATTCGCCTTAATTTGCATTGGGACACAACACTTTACCACTTAACATCACTTGGCTCTTATAATTTGATCTTATACATAAAATTCGTAAAAGTTATTATTATCTTTACTTTTAAATATGATTTGGAAATTAACTTTATTACAAGTTCACTTGGCATCGTAAGCCTGCAATCTAATGATTACAACATTGTGTTTCTCTTGGAATATGAACTAATAGTTGCACCGTATATCAGAATATTATTAACTTACAAACTCTTTAGTTAGTTTTTCAATTTTTTTAAGTTGGCTCATTTAACGGTTATGTAGGCCATCTTTATTATAACGCTGGAGCGGCCATCTCCCCATTTAAATTAAATATTTTTGTAAACAAAAAATACAATTATAATTGAAAATGAACACTCAAATTCTATACCAATGAATACCGTAATTTCCGTTGATATTACTATGTTGGCGTATAT
The DNA here is from genome assembly GCA_036897095.1 of Plantago elongata. Lineage (NCBI taxonomy): Eukaryota > Viridiplantae > Streptophyta > Magnoliopsida > Lamiales > Plantaginaceae > Plantago > Plantago elongata. The sequence continues at coordinate 6,975 of JAYMSP010001584.1, read as the reverse complement.
GCGTGATTGACCTGATGAGCCAGAATACCAAAATTTCGTTTTCGGAGAAACAGAAAAGACCGGCTTATAATTTTCTCTAAAATGGATTCTTCAAAATTGGGGCAAAATGAAGGACCAAAGCATCACCACCGTCACCACCACCACTTTCATGTATCACCTGAGTGTCCATTTCACCGGTCAATTCTGCGACCGGTTAATCACTCTCCTTCATGCTCGTTTTCCAATTTAATCCTCTCCCCTAATCCTCAGCCCTACAATAATACTTCTATCCTCCCTAATGCCTCGTAAGTTTTACTTCAATTCCTCTCTTTTTATTCTCTCATCATCATCTCATTGCTGCTTTATTTCAAATTCAACTCACCAATTTACCACTCTCCATCTTGCTGCTTTCACTACTGTCAGTCAAATTTGCTTGCTGCATCAACTTTTTAATTCATACATACAATACAGTAATGTGGAATGGAACAACTTATAGTTAGCTACCTTCTATATAGCTTACAAATTACACCTTGCTACCATAATTGTTCCGAATCTGAAACCGTAACTAGTAACTACAATCAAACAAGGTTACCTAAGCTTTACGAATTTATTAGCTTCACGACTTTAGTTTGGTTATATTAGCACGCTAGGAGAGTAGATTTGCTTATATAAGACAGTTCAGTCGTACTGCAAAACGCGATTACATATCATATCTATACAATCATCTATTATTCACTGACTTAGAATATGTCCTTAGCTGCTCCAAGTTTCCTACCAAAGCCAACTGCAATATGAAGCACAAGTGCTGTAGTGAGTGAACCTTAATCACCAAACCCAACAGAAAAATGCCTAATGTTTGTGTGTGCATCGTACAGGGAGTTAGGACTTACTGCTGTAGCTTATCTCCCCCCAAAACCACAATTTTGGAGAAACTTGCTGTATTTGCCCTCTTATTGAGCATTGATTGCTTACACTAATATGATTTTATGGGCAAACAAGTTTCCTAGCTGCAGAAGGTCCATAGACCGTGAAAAAAAGCCATTCAATATAATGGGAAAATTATAAAATCATTGAAAATATTTCGAACCCGCGGGGGGTGAGGGGTGGGGGGAAGCGTGATAGAGTTGTGCTTCGTTGTCTAATACTGTGACTCATTAATTAGGTGATGACTGAAGGTAGTCTAGTTAGTTACAACGAGTTGGGGTTTGAGTTGGATAGCAGAGTGATGATAATGTTGGGTTAATTAACTTTACCCAAAAAAATTTATATTTACTTTTGGTAAATGTTAGATGTAGATAATTGTTATTTTTAATATTAAAGGCACTCATGTAGATAAAAGCTCATTTTTACCTATAGTTTGTGGTGCCGCTTGCATTCTCTAAACCTTTCTTCTGATAATTGCATTCTCTAAACTTAGATATCTTATAATGGTGAATATTGTGAATCTTTAATCCGCTAGATAGAATTTATGTCATGCATACATTAGAGGTTTCTGCTTTAGTTTAAATGGTACTCTATCCGGTTTCTACAAACATACATATTTCACATTGTAGAAATGTGACGTTTTTTCCACAAATTTGAACTTTTATTTATAGAAACCCACTACCCCCACTTAAAAATCATTTACACTATCTGTCACACTTTTTAATTCTATCTCCTACTTTTTGTCAATAAGTTTATCAATATAATATCTAGACAATTTATTTATTCGTCCAGCTTAAACTTCATACACATTGTTAATATGAATTTTTTAAGAAAAAAAGCTTTGTTTTTTTTTCTTCATGTTTGGTATCTTATTGTATTTCATGGAGTTTGATGTCAGCATAGTATGATTGGTTTGTTGCTTGGAACTTGCCGTGAAAATATTATAGTGAATTCATTATTCCAAGATATTAATGTGAATATCGAGAGATGTATATCAGTACCTGCAGGGGCGTGGTGAAGAAGCTGACTTAGCCTTGGCTGAGGTTAACTAATTAAAACCCAAAGAATTGAAAACTATAATGTTCCGGTAATGAAAAATCCTCGTTTAATTTCTTCAGTTTTCTAGTTCAGATATATAATCTGTTCGTTCAGCAGACCTCTTTCAGGTTTCCTCTCTTAAAATGGTGCCTTTGTTCTTAAATTTTCTACAATAAATTTATCATTTACTTGCTTTATTTTGTTCATCAAATTGACCGTCAAGCTTCAATGGGATTACTCTGTTATTTTTATTTGGTTTGTTACCCTGTTTGTGTCTGGATATAATTTGTGAAAGTTGGGGAGAATAATTTAAAGTTGCCACATATAAAAAGGTTACCCTTTTGTTACTCGGAATTGGTTGCAGAGCAGTGTGGACCACAACTGGTCTGCCCTATACCATTATGACTTGCACTCGTATTTTGATTTTACTTTTAACGTTAATATAGATTAGTTGTTCTGGTGGAACAGGGAACCGTTGGGTGAGATTACTGAGCAGGAACTTGAAGGTGATGAGGATGTTGTTCTTGTTCTAACAGACGAATGGAGAGAGTTCTTTGCAAAATCTGAGGCAAAAAGACGACTTGGTCTGTTATATTTCACTTGTCCTTTATGTTTTAAGTCACGGATAATGCACTAGTCTTATTGGCGTGTTTTGCATGGAATGCAGCGAAGAAGAAGCAGGTGAAGAATAAAAAGTGCTAGAGTTGAGACTTGAGAGGAGAGAAACTTTTACGGCAGTTAAGTTTGATGCACGCTGGGTGATTGTTGTTGCAAATGTAATTGGTTAATTAGTGAAGTGCAGTAGTAGTACTACTACCTCCTCCCTCCTTTTTTTTTCTTTCTTTTTTCATTTTTTTAACTGTTATATTCACTCCGTTCCGGTTTCATTTTTATGTGGGTCCGGACACCAGATCTAAAAAAAAGTGAATGAAGTAAGCGAAATGTCGATAAAGTTGAAAAAATAATGAATAAATTATGACAAATAGTGAATAAAACATGATACAGAGATGATTATGCCAAGGTGTACTGCATCTGGAATTCATTTAATTGATGCATCGAAATTAAGTTTGAAGATGCCGGCACTTGGGGCAGACCACTTGACAATGGACTCCGGTGGTCTTGTATTGCCAAAATGTACCTGAGCTTCTTTAAATCCAAGTATCCAACGGCAAACAAATCCAACAGTTTCTTGAGGATCAAGCCTGTTTTCTCATGTACCACTTGATTGCGATTGGCCGATTACTCCAACAACCGCAACTATAATGACATTTGGCAAAAGTGTGCATCAAAGACTCCGAAGTCCGAACCACAGCAACACACAGGACAGGGCAAGTAGTATCCATAACAATATGCCTACGTTTCAGATTTTCAAGAGTAGGCAGAGAATTCTTACACCCTATTTGGGTTGGCTGTTACAGAAGCAATATAATGTACACGAAGTTCATTGTACAAGTTTTACAATTACATTAACGGTCAGGACGCAAATCAAATATAACTGGTACATCGTAACCCAACAGTTAAAAACGAGTACAAATTAGATAACCGGATCTTAAGGCACTAAACTTATAATTATACTAGTCAAAAGGCAAGATATATATTGGTGGCGAAACCAAGCGCGTATGCACCAATCGCCGCGGCAAGAACCCCTCTCGCCGGTTTAACCAGCATCCCCAGACCAGCAATTCCGACTACTCCAATCGGCAAGCGTGTCAACAGGTCCTTCCGAGCAGCTTCAATGATAGCGTCAACAAACACCTGAACCGCAAAGGCTTTAAACTGAACCTCATCAAGTAGTCTTTGATCATCATCATTCTCATCATCCATGGATACAACAACCGCTTTGAAAGCTCGATCAACCTGGTTCCGATGAGGAGGGAGCGGGAGCCATCTGGATATGATCGGGAGACTGGATAGTAGGGCGTTGTGGAGGTGTTCCGTGGCGGAGACGAGCTGATAGGGTTTGACACCTGGGAAAGCGTGTTGGGTGAGTGAGATTGAATCAGCGTATGTTGAATTGCAGGCTGCGTTAAATTTTGGGGATTTTTCTAGGGTTTCGGATAATCGTTTTGATGCTGAAGCACCCATTTCATTTGCAGCTGAAAATAGTATATCAACAACGATACACGATTGTTTTCGATTCGTATACTAACTTGGATTGCCTAATTTCAGTAGGACTTTTCTGACTCGCCTTGCTTAATAACAAGGTAAAAATAAAAAAATAATATATTTATTCTATATTTTAAAATACTAAATAAAAAATAAGTAATTTAGAAAAATATTATTTTAATTTTAAAATATTTTAGAAGGTAGTTTTTTTATTATTATTATTTATAGTTTTATAATTTAAATATTCATAAGACGAAAGGCGATGAAATATTATCAAGGAGGTAAGATGTTGTTATATGAACATTTAAATTTAAAAAATATACATGGATAGAAGTACTTCTGATTAAGTAGCTCTAGCTAAGGTACCCTTTATATATAATACTATAAAGATCAGAGATTATAGTTACCCCTTTATTATAAGATTAGTACTTTATTAGTTAAGAGAGAATACTTTTTTATTAGTTATCCTTCAAATTTGTATTTTCAAATATTTTTAGAAGTAAAATATTTTTTTAAAATTATTTATTTTTTATTTTAGTATTTTAAAATTTAATAAAATAAATATGTTAAACTTTTTTATACTTTGCTAGTTGTCAGGCAGAGCGAAGGTCTGCCTGACCGTAGAAAAGTCCATCTCGGTATTACGCCGCACTGTACCATCGTTAGTATAGTATTCAAAGCTTGACAAATAGCACAACTAACAATTTAAAAAAATTTATAAATCCTTTAATAATTCAAATAACTAAAATAACAATTAATTAGAATCTTTTATGTAATTACTTTTAGTAAATGAAGAATTAATAAATAATAATTCTCTCCCCTCAAACAACCACCAGCACAACCACCATCTCCGACCACCACCACCAGCTCCGACCACCACCGTCAACATAGTTATTGTTAATGAAAGTTTCCGATAATCTCATGACATTTAATGTATCGGTTTGCTCAAACTTTCACTATTACCGACCTCCATCACTACCAACTCCAACAAAGGCCACCATTGTTACATATTTGAATCTGGATACAATACTACATCAATATGAAAAAAATGCTGCAGATTCTGACAATTCTCCTGTCTAATAATGCTACATCGATATAAAAGAATGCTGAAACGTCAAGAATTTATTTTGACATTTCTCCGTCTAATAATGCTACAACGATATGAGCATATGCTGCAGCGTCTTTTGTTTCTGATGGCGGCACAATGCCGCAGCGCCACAATTTAAGGTTGTGAGTGTACATTACATGAATTTAGAACGTATATACTCACATTTGTTCATTAACTAACATAATATATTAATTTGAGTTCATTTACCTATGAAAAGAATTATGAAACATACTCATATGCATGTAAAAATTATATTTAATTTAATAAGTTTGAGTAGCAATCAGTCAATTATCTTTAACTTTAACTATAAAGTATTCTTAAAATATAAAGTAGTAAATCATTTAATAAAATTATATGATTAAAAATTAATCATTAGAATTTTAATATGAACTTTTATGGTGTTATTTATTTCTTATAGTTTCAAGGTAATTTGTGGTTAAGATGAAAGACAGTTGAGCGCAAAATAATAAAACTTAATGATTTTTTTTTATGTAGTAAAATAATTTATATTTTGTGATAAATAATCATTTCTCGTATAATTGGTTTACTTGAATATGCATTCCTTCATTCTAAATAAACTTTTTATATATTTTTTTCCCCGGATTAAACTAGAATTTTAACTACTAATTTGTCTTAAATTAAATTGAAGAATGTTAATTATAATTTACGTTTAATACATACATTTTTATAACCCATTAACAATCCAATTTGAGTATAATAGACAATCATATATTCACACAAAAGCTCCTGTTGAAATTATCTAGTTGCGTACTCAACTAAAGCATGAATCACATATATGATATCGTGAAATTGTACAAATAATATGTGAAATTGGAAATGTATTGGTGACAACTACACTATCGGATACTATTCATTCGTTTAGCTTTAATTACATGCATGGACATGAATTCCTAATTATTTCATTGTATAAGTTACATCCACTTATGTGAACGACCTCCAATGGTTACGCTACCAATATTTAGGATGATCGATTGACAACTAAATTCTTCAAATTAGTTGGACATGTTTAATAATTCTTGCGACCATCTACACAGAGTAAGTTGAACCACTCTGCTTTGTTAGATCTGTTAGCGTAGTTAACGTTATATAAGTTTAATCCATGCCAACAAGTGAAATGTATCAATAAAAACAAATAATAGCTATAAAATTTTATCATTTGAGCAATCCAATGAAGTAATTAGAGCATGCAAATAATTTAAAAAATGTTGAGATGCATAATCAATCGGTAAAAATCCTACAGGTTGGAGGGACACATAAAAATGAGTCGACAATGACATGAGGACTAAGAGATCACTGGTAGGGATGTCAATTTGGTCACTCGAACTGGACCGGACGCGAGCTCGACCTGGTCAAGCCCGCTTTGACCAGTCCATTAGAACTTATGGGCGGGGTATGATATTGTAACTCATGGATCGGGCATGGTCTAATTCCATAAGTCCGGCCCGACATGTATACATTCATAGTATAATATATATCATATTTATATAATGTAAATACTTTTAAGTGTACTAATAAAAATAAGTATTAGTAAGTATACTAATAAAAATTAAGAATTATCTCTAAATAATTTATATAAAATAATACTTAAAATGAACATTGTGGTCTATTTGTAGAATCGTTTTATATTCAAGAATTCATAATTGTAGACGCTCGAAATCTACAATCGAATTTGGGTTAATGAATTGGGGGGCATCGACGACCTGCAAGGCAACAAGCAACAAACCTAGAGATGTAAGATACCAAGGTGACACCGGTGTGGTGCCGACCGTAGGGACTCCGACGCTTAAGTCAGTAATGAG
>JAYMSP010001583.1:0-30663 GCA_036897095.1 Plantago elongata | reverse complement strand
TAATATTTTGGTATTTATATATATTTTGGATGTTCGGCACAATCCTTGACGTCCGGACCAGATCTGGGGCGTTACATGACATGTCGGGTTGAATTTCATAGCAATTACTAGCTCTCTCTATAAACTACTCCTGTCTTAAAAATGTCTTCATAGCAATATTCCTCGATCCTCAAGTCAACTCATCAAGTTATAGATTCAATTGTCTTTCTTCTTCATGAGAACGTAGTATCTATACGGTTACGTCTCTCAGAATAATTGCTCAAAAGAAGAGAAGATTGGAAACTCTGTGGTAAAAATGGGTGTAGCGTTCACCAAGCTCTTTTCAAGGAACAAGGAAGCTCGAATCCTAGTACTGGGAAATACTTGTGCCGGAAAAACCACCATCATCAATCGACTTCAGCCAGGCCAAGAAAATGCGCCCACAACTCGCACAATCGACTTCAATGTGGTAAATTTGAACTACAACGAGATGAGATTCGAAATCTTTGATTTGGGCAGGTATTTCTGGGATCGAAGTGAACCGGCAAGAAGAAGTCCTTATAGTCACTGGACGCATTACTTTCCTACCACCCAAGCTATAATATTTGTTGTTGATTCGAGTCCATCAGAAATGAAGAGGTTGGCTTATGCAAAAGAAGACATTCATATCCTGATGGGTGAAGAAGGGCTGAAAGAGGCATTTTTCGTCATATTCGCGAACAAACAGGATGTTCCTGGTGCACTTGATGATGCTAAGATAACTGAGGCTTTAGAGCTGCATAAGATTGAGAATCGCAATTGGGCTGTTTTTAGAAGCTGTGCTACTAATGGAGAAGGCGTTTTCCAAGGCATTGACTGGCTGTGTGATAAGCTCAAATCAGTTGTACATGGCTAGTTAGACTTAGACATATAGTTGCACAACTTCAAGTTGCTCAACTACAGCTGAAGCATATATGATTTACATTTCTACTCATAGGCTAGCTAGATTTGTTCTTTGTATGTTACAGAGGATAATTTGCTACTGCATCTGCGAATAAAGCGCCTAAACGCCACTAATCCGTTCATCGACTTTCACACCTGTAGGAGGGACCAAGCTAATTGTTCATCTTTACTTCTTAACGTGCAAGTAAAATTGAAAAAAAAAAAAAAAACAATTCTGGACACGTTAACTTGCCGGGGGATCTCTTAAGCAGCTCTATATTATATAGTGTACACGTAATATCAAGTATGTCCATTGAATTATATCCGGTCTGAAACTCGCCATACTCTTCATTCCTCTCCCCCACTCCGATGATTTTTTCGTCCTGATTACATAGCTCAAGTGTTGTGGGTTTGCAAATCATAATACAGCGAAATGGGGATAACATTTATGCGGTTTTTTTCACTGAATAAGGAAGTTCGGATTGTGTTTCTTGGGCTTTGTGGTGCGGGTCAAACCACAATTTTCAATCGACTAAGGCCCGGCCAAGAAGCCGTATCCACAATTCCCACAATCGGGTACGATGTAGAAACCGTTAACCGTGCCATACAAACATATAAAGTTTGTAGCCTTTGATGTTGGAAGGTATTTCTGGAATCACTATATGCAGCAAACTAGTACATCTACAAGGCCTTCTTATACTTTGTGGAGGGTTTTGTTTACAGGTACGCGGGCAATAATATATGCAGTTGATTCAAGTCCTGCTGAAAGACACAGGCTGGTTTATGCCAAAGAAGACATCTGTGTCATATTGGAAGAGGAAGAGCTCAAAGGGGTCATTCTGCTGATATTTGCGAATAAGCAGGATGTTCCTGGTGCACTTCATGGTGCCGCGATAAGTGAGGCCTTAGAGTTGCACAAGATTGACAATCGTCGTTGGGCTATGTTTAAAGCTTGTGCTATTAGAGGAGAGGCGTATTCGAAGGGTTCGACTGGTTAATCAACACGCTCCAATCAGATGGAGATGGCTAGCTGAAAGTTTGGTGCAAGATTCAAGTGTTTACTGAACTTGTCGACAAACTGTAGTTCCTATATTTATCAAATAAAGTACTTGCTGCCTTTGTTTGCAAGAGTACATGTATGACTAGAGCTGTGGCAATTATTTTTTCTTGAAAATGAATTAAAATGCTAATGAGCTGTTGTAATCAGATAAAATTTATAGTTAACAAATTATGGTCTTTATCACAGGCATTGTTAATAGAAAGATTACTTCTTGGTGTGACTTAAGAGATTACCAAATCATGCCAGATCAACAACTACTGGCTATTACATCCAAAAGTCAATACCTACAAACAATAGGAATTATAGGATAAGCCCAAAATGCATCGAAGCAAACTTGACTCTAGACTTTTAAAACCAAAATGTGTCTAGGTTTCAAACCTTCTTGTAAGAAAGAATTGTTCCTATGCAGTAAGAAAGCCAAAAGGATCTTTTATACCGAAACATATGAGCTTGCTAATCATCGATTCACCATGTACGTTAGGCCCCAATAGCTTGACAGCGTTCTATGTCAAGTAACGAAATGAAACTACTAGGCAATATATGACTGACCATAATCATCCAGAAGTTATAAAACCATTACCCTAAAACTCTACCTCTTCAGCATGCTCGAGATATTGAGGTATTTAGCTACATGATTAGAGCTAAAGTTCAGCCTGGTACTATGAACCTTCATATGTGTATTAAATGTGAAATAAACTACTATGTACAACCTTACTGTATGCCATGCGGTCTACCTCTGCTTGCAATTACCACCATGAGAATCACTCCACTTTGATCCACATCTGTAACAGAACTGATACTTGCATCTACAAGTCATGTGTACGCAGCCCTCCGACTTTTCAACGTACATCTTGCATTTGGGGCATTTTTGCCAATTCTTTTTCTTGGCAAGTTTCTTCACTATCTTGTCGTCTTTCCCTCCCTTCTTCGCATACCATTTCTGAAACTCCTTGCAAGTGAAATCCATATGCCAAGGCACACGACATTCTGCACAGAACCATCTCTTGCATGAAATGCATTGTACTTCCTTAACGACTAATCCAGAATCATTTATGAGCATGGCTGAACAGTCCTGAAAAGGACAGTATAGCTTTGAAGATTCGTTAATGAGCGACAGGCATAGCATTTCATCCCATTGAACGAGGGCATATTCTGGGATCATTAGCCTACATATATCTTTGTTCAGCCTGGCTTTGCAATTTGGAGCAGGGCAAGTAACCCTCTTCACTCTCTCTTGAATCTTGGCAATAATATGATTGGTCGTACACTCGCAGCAAAATGAATGAGAGCATTTGTCATTTCCAAACATCTGCCAGCTCTCTTTGTTCTCCAAACAAATTTCACAGAAAACTTGAGATGTAACTTTTACTTTTTTCCTTAAGTTGGTCAATTCGGAAGCGGAAATTGGTCCTTCAGATGAAGATGTGTTAGTAACTGTTGTGGAGCTGAAAATTGAAGCAAATAATGCTTCGTGGAATGGCATTTTCTCAGAAGATTCAGCACGTTCAGTATATTCGGCTTCGTCCGCCGTAAAATATTCATCATCAGTTATGACTACGCCACCTTTATTTCTTTGACAACATGCTGTTAATAGAAATATAAAGCAGATTAGCAAGCGTTAATATTTCATTTGTTAAGAAAGTTCAGAGAGATCCATCTGTAAGTTGAAAAGAAAATCCTGAAAGCAGAGATAGGAGCATATACACCACATATAATGCAGCTCTATGTTCCCTGAGAAGTCACTTGAAAACAAAAACTTAACCTCTGTACACTGGACCACCAAAAAGGTTATCTTTGACACAAAAATACAACTCAAGTCTACAGAGATCAATCACATGTACTTCAGTAGATAAGTAACAAGCTCTGGTGCATGAATGATTCAGAAACACAATATATCCATCACTTCTGAAAAACAAAGAGCCAATCCGGTAATACCGTAATAGTCATGAAATGGCTAAACATGAAAAGACACATCATATATCCTAAAACCCCATACGACTAGTTCAAAGCACTGGACAATGACTAATGAGCTTATTATCCTCGCACATGGAAACACAAGTGGGAGAAGCAACTCTATCAATTTGACTTCTCTCAGACAAAGGAGAAAAACGACCCAGAAGTTGCAGTCCATGTAAAACAATACTGGCTTTTATGCATACACACCAACATAGAAGTTATCATCACAAACAAGAAGGGTATTGTAATCATTTCTCCACGTTTTATACTCAGTGTACTTGTCGAATTGCTGGAATATATATGAATCATAAATATAACAACTGCAAGATTCTACAGACTTTAAGGCAATACATTGAATTATCTTCCCAAATTCACTTGCTATATCCACAGTTCAATCAGAAGCAAAAACAGAACATTTGCATTTCATTCCGATTAGTTGAATTTCCTGAAACTTACTATACTGGAACTCAATTAGCGAAATTGCGAAGCAATTAGTAGTCAACAAACGTACCAAAAATGATCGGTCAATTCAATTCACCAAGGCTAAAAATGAGAAAAAATCAAAACTTTACCAAAATACGAAACGAGTGAGTCTCCAATGAGCGTCCGGTAGTGTAGCAACACCCATGCAGGAGCAGCGATGGCGAGAAAACTACAGGCGGCGAAAAGGAGAAAAGAATCATTACTAGTTGAGTAGAAGTAGGTTGAAACAACTGTATAAAATTGATCGATTGAAGTGATGGATTGAGCCCAATCCAGCAGCGAATCAACCAGTAGAACAACCATCATCAATGCTCAGTGGTGGTATTGTTTGGCGTAACGAAGAAGATGACAGTTGCTGTTTTATCAAACCATTTCATGTGAATGAATTTGGCGTCCATAGAAAGAAGTGTTTGTATACTTGTATTTATACGTCGGATTTTGCACTGAGTGTTTGATTTGACCCGGCTTTGTGAAAGAGTCTGTCTGGCGTGATTTACATTTTACTGATTTTAGAAAGTCCGAAAGTAGTTTTAAATAATGAAACTAAATAATTATTTTTTTTTTCAACTTAACTTTTCGAATCTTTTGATCTGAATTCATTAAAATGAATCAAGTAAAAACTATAAATATTATAATATTGATCTGAATTCATTAAAATGAATCAAGTAAAAACTATAAATATTATAATATAAAAACTAAACACTAATGTAAATTTAATATCAATTAGAAACTAAAAAAATTCTTTTATAAACTAGACAATATAATATAAACACCAAACAATATAATGTAAAAGCTATATAATATAGATTTCACAGAATAGAATTTCTATATAAGTAATAAAGCTAAACAAGATCATTTATAAAACTAGACAATATAATTACAAAACTAAATAATATGTTGTAAAACATGAACAATACATACTAAAAATTAGACGGTTGAACACAAATGCACAATATAAAAATATAACATGAAAAACTAGACATATATTGTTAAAAATTAAAACATATGTTATTTATAAAAATTATATAATATGTGTTAAAAATTAGAGGGTCTCTCCGACCTCTCCAAATGTATAAGGACTTTTATGAGAATTAGTAGTATTTGTGAAAGGTTGGGACCCGACGTGACTCGGGACTTTTGAAATTCCAACTCAATATATCATTATGAATTACTTCTTCGATTCTCACGAGCAAGTTTATATTTTTTTCGTGTCTAAATTCATTCAATTTAATTTTAGTTCAGTTCATTTTGTTAGTTATATTTTATTTATATTATAATCAGTTTATTTTAATTTAATTCAATTTAATTTAAAATGACGAAGGGAATAAAACCTAACCCCTTGAATCGGGTTAAGCGGTGAAAGTTTGAAAAACAACCATAGGAATGGGAATATGAAAGGTTTTCTGAAGCTTTGTACTGTCTGAATATCTATGGTATCGTGGATTATTTAACTCTCAAATAATGTACCTCATAGTTTACAAACTCATCAAATTGGTGCGAAAACAATTTAGGATTCATAACAAGACAAATAAACCTAGATTTGTCAACAATTGCAAAATCAGTTTAGAATTATAATAGGACAAATAAATCTACTTGTCACAAATGGATGTTTACAACGTTTAAAACAATTAATTAAATCGTTCTTGGAAATTGAAGGGAAAATAAACTACGTCCATGGATGAAGCATTTATCAACGTGACTTTAATTGTAGTCCCGATTTTAAAAAATACGAACTAGCTAGAAAAAATACAACTCACATTAATTCTTGAACTTTAAAATTCGACGAACTTAAACTTTTAAAATTAAAGATGTAGTTCGACGCCTTGTGTGTCCTTATATTTAACATGAAAATTTTTAAAATAAATTCATGAACTAGAAGAAATATTCAGCGGAATTACAAATTATAAAATCCTTGCAACTTTACAAAGTAAAAAGTCGTGAACTTAAAATATTAAAGAGATTCTTGTAGTGATCACTGTTCTGGCAATGCTCCACTCCAAGCTCAACTTCAATATCTAAAATTTATATTTTAGAAAGAGGTTAGTCGTGATCACTGACTGAGCAAGTATACATGCACCTGCCATGATCTTCATATCTTTTAAAGCTTTTAATCTTGTTTGACTTTAACTGACTCTTAAACTTGACCTTTAACTTCTAAAAATTCTTAACTTGACCTTGAAAGCTTATCTTGAATCTTAACATGATCGCGAGTTCACTTGACATCGTAGGTTCATATCCTGGCCCATGTCTACTGGTCTCAGGTCACTTTCGTGGCCCTATCTATTGAATATGATAACAATTGCTGGCCTCAGGACCTTGGTCCATATCCGTTGAATAAATATAAAACTGACGACCTCAGGACTTTGATTTCTATCCGCTGAACATGAACATGAACATAACAGCATCACAAATACCAGAATACTCTCCTACGAGCCCCTTACGTATCCTTTAACTTAAATATTATTTCTTAATCTTATTAAACATCTTTCTCATGAACTGGCGTGTGTGCATACCACTCACATAGCAATATCCCAATAAAAACTGCGCAAATGTATCAACACGCTATTTACCTAAGACAATCAGTATGTACATCAATTAGCAAGAGGCAGAACAATGTCAAGGGATCAAAGATATAATCATCATTGCAATAATATATCAATTGTAAGACTATGCACAAGTATTTTAACTACATAAGGCCAATTATAACAGCAAGACATCAATGGGCTATTGGTATAAAATTTAAATGTGTATTTGAATAGATTTTGGTGAAATTATATTTGGAATGGAATTGAAATGGAATATTTAAAATGTATTTTAGGCCAAATCAATATTCATCGAGCCAAATGAACCGATTACAATTTCCCAAACAGCCCCCAAGTCACCATACCATACGTACAACTCTTAAATACAAAACAGACCAAGCCATCAACAACAATTAGAATGGATAGTATTAATACAATAACAATTTCTCTTGTCATTAATCTTAATAAAATAATCGTGAATGTAAGTTCTGGGGAATTTATTTCGGAGATAAACTTAAGATTGTCTTCTAACTCTGAATAAACGGGTGAAGGCTAGCTTCTCCTTAGTCCGTCCAGTGTCATGATGTGGTGATAAGTTAGGTGGTTGAAGGAACAAAGAATGAACTTGAAGAGATGGATGTGTCTATCGAAAGTTTGCTAAAAAGAAAGGGGTTTTAGATCCCTCCAAGTTGTAACTGAAGAAAGGATTTAATAATAAGTTTTAATGGTGATTAGATGACTTAAATGGGGGCTTGGGCTGAGTTTAGCTAGTTAATGGGTTGGGACAGGAAGAATTGGCTAAAATATAAGGAACAACGATCCACCCTTACGAATTACGCTCTAACGCTCCGGTTCTTACTAAAGAGCATAAAATCGAACTGACGAATTTTCGGGTCGTTACAATTATATTAATAATATTCATTTTTTATGAAAGACGGTCTTTATCTAATCTAATTTTATAAGATAGGGAGGGATGAGCAAATCTCCTGAGAGACGGTCTCTAGATAATTTAACCAGAAACGAGCCTATATTGTTAGGAAGATTACCAATGTTATCGATCAAAACACCTATGTTTTGAACATTAATAATTTTAGTATTTCAGTATGACCTATTTCATTAACAATATAGAGTTTTTAATTAATCGTATGGGTTATTTTATTAATAACATAGACTGCCTTCAAATAGAGACCGTCTCTTACGAGACTTTGTGAGGGAAGAAAATGATTTGTAAATTAATTATGTTTATATTTACCAATTTATCCCTATTTATGTTTGACATTGAAAATATCTTACAGCGTACTTATAGTTTCAAATACTTTAATTTCTTTATTTAACAATTTTACTCAACATAGGACATTAGATTTCGTATGATTGGACTTGTGGTTGGTTTAATTTTTATTCTCCAAGCAGGACATGGACATATGAATTTCTTTATTGGTACTTCAATTATTTATATCGCTTTCAATCCATAGTAGCCTAATGAGCCAAATATAGTCGTTTCCAATTACAAATTGAATTTGCATGTATACATATAATACCCCCCCCCCCCCCTTCAGATATTTTACGAACTTACTATCCATATACTTTCTCTCAAATTAAAAAAAAAAGTCATATTTTATTAATTTATATAGAGTATTATATTAATAAAGTTGAAAGTAAGTGATAAAGTAAAAAAGAGATTGAATAAAATGATGATGAAGTAGAAAAAAAATATAATAAAGAAATAAGTAGTGGGATAAAAACTTTTTATTTATGAGTTAGTAAGTTTCTAACGAAATGCCAATAAAAGAAATTTGGGAAGTTATTAATGAAACGAAGAGAATAGAATTTATATACGTGTGTCACTATGTAATATTTTTATGTTCATTATCATTTTAAATTTACAAATATTCGTGTAAATTGAGTATAAAAAATTGAATAATGATCATTAAAAATAAGATAACATAGACAAAATGCATCTAATATCATCTCAAATTGATCTCATTGATGACAAATCATCTAAATCCCTTATTAAACCACTACATAATTTCTTACTCTCTTAAAACGATAAATGTGGCTCGAACATCCATAAAACGTTTGACCAACTGAATTTTTTATCTGATGAATAACACACTAACTAACAAAGTGTCATTTCTTTAATCATAAAATGAATGTCATTTTGTTAGATCTCATTTTGTTGTTATAGCAGCCCACCCTTCTAAGTTCTACTTACAAATTATATCAATGTCGACTAAGTTGATCTCACTCGAGAAAGCAGCGTTTTTTTTTAATTCTAGCACAACTCGCTACAAGAGATGAAGAGAGCAAACAATATGGATTTTGGTAGAGCTCCACGGTGTAACCGGCTAGCAAGCAACACAATCTCCTTGCTCTTCTCTAAGTATCACATTATGATATTTTAAAATATTTTAAGCCAATGTTAGATACAAATCTACGGTCCACACCACTGAAGAGACATTTAGGAAAATATGGTGCAACAACAATAAATCAATAATAATCTAAAATTTATTTGTGCATAGACCTATCATATTTGGTGGTACAGCTAAACTTTGATCTGGCAAAAGTGTAGATTGAGGCCTCAAAAGCAAAAGTACATTCCAACCAATTGTTGTCATGACTAAGCAACAATTAATGCGAGTACACGGAGAGTGGTAGAAAAAGGATTGGATCTGATGCAAACTTGTAAGGCGGGGATGATTTCCTGGAAGTTTTCCATATTCGCGAGGTTAAAATGTAATGCATTTGTAAAAAAACACACGTTAACTAATTGTGTATATGATTTTGAAGGAGACTCGAGCAATTCGATAAAGAGGAGTTTTTTTGGCAATGGAACTCATTTCAAAAGATATCATATTTCCCAAGTCTACAAAAAGCAATTTAGATAAACATACTTGCCAGTATTTTCCTCTTCGTCTTGTGAGTTCTTCGGAAGGAAGCCTCACCAATGTTAATAGCTCAACTTTCCTTGCTACATTCACTCACATAGTTACGCAGGTCACATAACTTCTCATACATTGATTGCCAACTCTAAATCTCAACATGACATTGGTCATATTTCTTCCATGGCGAAGTGACGACAAAGCATCATTATGCCATCCCCATATAAAGTTTACAACAAACATTGCTAATTTGTAGGGATGAAAGGTATTTTTGGTCCAAAGTTTGGGGGGTCTGGTAGGCGCAATACAACGTTTGTTCTCGCCGATAAATTTAGTCATCTATTTCATGAGTTTTGACAATTTTAATCTTTTGGTCGAAAAATCGACCATTGACCATGTTGACTGTTGAGGTCAACGTGGTCAAACATTCTCTCTCAATTTGGACTTCCACCTAGATGCCACCTAATACTAGAAAAAATAAAAAAATAAAAATCTGATTTTAATTCAAAAAACAAAATAAAGTTGAAAAAACCAGCACATTCATGTAACGAGTTTTTTAACAAAATAAAGTTGAAAAACTAACTCATTAGTAGTAAAGAGTGCCATAATCCAGATGGAATAAATGGACATGTAAACATGGTTTATTTGATGCTAGGGGGTTCCCCGCTAGTCTACCTTATTTAAAAGTTGACAAGTGTCAATTTATTTATCTTTTTTTTTAATGAAAATTCAATAAAAGGGACTATATCAATATTAACTTGTATAATGGATTTATCTAGATAATTTATTTAGAGGCGAATCTAAATTGTTAAGAAAAATAATCGATGTTTTAATTCAAAACAACTATGTTCTCAATATTGAAGCTTTTTATATTACAACAAGACTTATTTTATTAATAATATACATTTTAATTAATAACATAAGTGATTTTATTAGTATTATGGACCATCTTTAGATAGAGACCATCGATCGCAAGAATTTATGTTTTAATAAATCAACAATCATCTACTTAATATGTCCCATTTGTTAGCTCAATTTTAAAATTTCCACAAGCATAATAACAAATTAATAATTAGGATCACATTTGAGCGGGAAGTGGACTAATTACTTCTAATTAATTATGACTAATCAAGATTAAAATGTATATTATTAATAAAATAAGTCTTATTGTAATATAAAAAGCTTCAATATTGAGAACATGATTGTTTTGAATAAAAACATCAATTATTTTTCTTAACAATTTGGATTCGTATCTAAATAAATTATCTAGATAAATCTATTACAAGTTACTATTGATATAGTCCCTTTTCTTAGATTTTTATTAAAAAAGATAAATAAATTAACACTTGTCAACTTTTAAATAAGATAGACTAGTGGGGAACTCTATCATCAGATAAATCCGTAAACATACATAAGGTGTAAGATTCAAGAAGTATGGTCAGTTGCAAATTCACCTAATAAGTAAGCGGCCTTCGATAAGTAGTTGTGATATGGTTTTTTACTACTGGATAAATTATAGGTATGTTTGTTAAAGATGGTGATCAGAAATATACAGAGAAGACAAGCAAACAGTACGTTGTGAAATGTGAATTAGCCTGAGTTCTGCCAGCTGATACTTAATTAATATAATATCTCTCAAGAATTAAGACAAAATTGTGACAATAAAGGTCAATCAAAACTTATATACCCAAAAACAATTACTAATATTTCATAGATATCATCTATAGACTACAATAACAGATCATTAGCGTGCACGGAAGCTGCTTGCAATTGCAATTAACTATATATCTAAGCGTCGGTTTACTTGGATTTAGTTGGTACATTTTCACAACAACTTTGTCTAAATTCACATTCATTAATTAATTATATTGGTCAAATGCACTGTAAATGGTATAGATACTTGTAACCTAAAATGGCCAAATAATATAGTATTGATGCATCTGTTTAATTGAAGTTGAGATGTGTGTCATCATAGATCGTTTATTGTGAGATAGAATAAGCCTAACTTTAATTTTTAAATATATAATAAAATTTCAAAGTGATATTAACTGAACATCTAAAAATCCTTTATAATAATTACAAGTCATCATACATAACAAAACATCTCTACGGTACAATCATCATCTACAATAAAAGTCCATATTATGCAACATCTACTAAATAATATCCATAATCCATCATCCATCACCGTCTCTATTCCAAAGTACCTCCGTTCGAGCACTTACTAAAAAAAATAATGTAAGGGTGAACTTCTGACACTTTTACCCGGATAAAGTACATATAAAAAATATACAATCAATTTATATCAAAAACATAGTCAAAAAATTATATGCATATCATGGAACATATGTCACAGTACACATTTTACATATATAGCTCAAATCAAATATACACTACGGCCACACAAACTGTGGTGGCACCGACTTTCACATAATATATCCCCTAACACATTGGGGTCCACAATTACCCCGTAACACATACCCGTCCACATAATAATATAAGGGCGATCTCCAAAAGCACGATAACCCCTTAAAACATAAGGGTCCACACACTTCATAGGCATATCGATGATCATAAACGTACGTTTACATAACCATGTTTTATAAAAACACTTTCAGAAATCGAACACACAAGGATTAGTTACTCGTCTCTAAATTAAATTTAAACGGATTATTTAAATAAATTATTAAGATTTTACAACTTCAGTAAAACATTACCGCATAATCTTACGGTATACATGCATGCTCATGAGTTTTACATTGGATTTGAAGTTTGAATCTTATTTTCTTAAGAACTAATTTGTATGAAATTTTACGTCCATGCAGTTGAGTTATTTATCATTAGTTCTCTAGTCTTAAAGCAACACAAACTCAAATTTACAATAATTTATAACCACAAATTAAATGAAAGGTTGGGTTCAGTTAATTGTTTCTGTCGTATAAACTGATTTTGGCAACCTAACTAAATTTTCATCATCCTAATAAATATGTACAAGGGGATCTGTTGAGAATTGAAATTACCAGTTTCTGAGCACTTGACCAGAAATCACTGCACCAAAATTACCAGTTGAGTTATTTATCATTAGAATGCAAGAACCTTGGGCTCCAGAAACAAGTCCAACTCTAATGCTGTTTGGTACTAGTAGTGGGACCAATTTTCTCAATTCCAATCCTGAAAACACAATTCTCTTTGAATTAAACCCAAAAGCCAAATTAGGCCAAGAGCCTCTTTTCTCCTATTTATTCAATCTCCAGAGGCCAGAGCCCAGATAACTTCAGCTGTGTTATACCGCCCATAGTGAGGTCCAGTTATTTGAGCCAGAATGATTACTCATAACTTTTTGGTGAAGTTGAATTTTCAAAATTTTAATACTCTAAATATCCAAGAAGAGAGTAACCTCTATCAGGCCTTCTCCATCAAACGGCAGGCTCCAAATCCACCGTGCGATTGATAGTATTTGCTATCAAACGGGTATGATATTTTCATATCCTTTTGATAGCTCATGCTATCATTTTTATTTTTTTTTAACTTATGAGTCTTGTTTTGATTTTCTTGTTTCAAACTGGATTTCAATTATTTGTTTTGTTTTTCTCCTTTTTCATCCATCTGACATTTTATTGTCGGTTTTTTTTTTTTGAAATATTTATTTTTTCGTTTTCATATATTTTAATGGTAATAAATTATGTATAGAAGACAAATTATTAAATTTATCAAAGGCGTGCGAGGAGGATTTCAATTTCATCTGGTATTTTAAATTATGTAATATAATTTTTTATCTCGAGTATTGTACTGTTTTTATTATTACTATTGTATCATTTATTTTCGAATATTATAATATTTAAATTTTAATGTCATATTATTTTAATTAATTATCCAAGTAAAAAACTTTAAATTATTTAGTTTTAAGAAAATAGACAAAAGAATATTATAGTTTAAAAATAAATGATAAAAGAAAATGAAAAAGTAAGTATGATAGAGTTTGGGGGTTGGAGATGGAGAGTTTGATAAAGTTTATTGTTAATAGAATACTAACGTGTCAGTTTGAGAGAGTTTGAGGGTTGGAAATGACTTCGGTATCACAAAATAATAATATCTAAGTACAAAATTTTAGTGCACACTTCCAGTTATATTTTTTTTTTACCAAACTTCCAGTTATATTAGTATTAATTTATTAACTTAAAATTCAATTCAATTTGAATTCGAATGCCAAAGGTTGTTTAATCTTTGCTTCTTCTCTTCAAGTGAAATTTACTGAACTAAACTAAGGTATAATATAAAATATAACTGAGTTGAACTGAATTGAATGAGTTTTTTGTTGAAGAAAGCAGAACCTTACTTTCTATGTTCCATGGCAAGATTCTGATTTATGTTATACTCGCATAAATAAGATCCGCATAAAACGATCATATTTATAACTTTACGTACCAAATGTAAATTCATGTGTATCGAATTGTGTTTTATTTTTAGCATACTTCCTACTATTTCTATTTTATTCGGAATTTTTTATTTTAAATAATACTTAACTCTCCATTTAACAACCCACTGATCAAAAGTAAGTATATAAAATGGAAAAAAATTCTAATATATAGGAAAACCAGGTTTATACAATAAAAAATCGGTAAAAAAATATTACAAAGAGGTTATTAGATTTATATAAATACACAAATAACAATACATTCTCCCACAAAATTTACAATACCCACCAAACTTTCTCTCTCCAAAAAATCCTAGAGAGAGAAACTTCACCTTCCTTCCTCCCTCTCCCTTCTTCCCTCCTCCCTTCGCCGGCGGATCCATCGTCGTCCTCTATCTCCGCCGAAAACTCTCGTCGGATCCACCTCCACCCTCTCTCTCCGCCGAAACCATCGCCAAAAAATATTATTTCTCTCACTATCTATCTAATTTCGCCAGATTTTCGCCGGATATTGTCGGAGTTCCACCATATTTTCAAATTCAAGGGCTAAAATCTTCAAATCAACAAATTCATCTTGTTTTTTGGGTTAAAATCTCAATCAGAGGTGAACTTTGACCTTTTAATTGTCGTTTTTAATTGATTTCACGATCTCATGTTTCCAGATCTGATTTAGATCTGAAATTTATTTTAGATCTGAAATTTGTACAGTGAAAATCGAATTTCACGATCTGATGTTTTGTTATGGTTTTAAGAAATGGTGTGATAATTTTAAGTATCGTTGTTATATGATTTTACTTTGTCTTTAATTTTTCAGTTTGTTATAGTTTTAAGTCTCGTTTGTTATAGATTTAAGACCTACTATTGCTACTTTAACCAGCAACGTTAGTATTTTTAGCCTCTGATGAAATATTTATTGTTTGATTTTTTAAAAATGTTTTGTCATAATTTCAAGAGACATTGTTATAGTTTTAAATATACTATCATGGTTTAAAATAATAATATTATTGTTTTTAGCATGTGTTGCATGTTCGTGCTTTGTTATAGTTGTAAACATCATTGGTATAGTTTAGCTTGTGTTGAAGGTTTCCGTTTATTATCGATATAACGTAAATGTTATAGTTTCAAGACCTATTATTGTAGTTTTTAGCAGCAACGTTGGTGTTTTTAACCTCTCGTAAAATATTTATGATTTGATTTTTACAAATGATTTGTTATAGTTTTAACAGGCAATATTATAACTTTAGGATGCATTATGGGTTAAGCATCAATGGTATTGTTTTTATTTGAGTTGAATGTTCGTGCGTTGTTATAGTTTTAAAAGATGTTTTTGTAGTTTTAAGATGCAATGTTATGGTTGTAAGCATTAACAAAACTATATTCATATTATGTTGAGTAGTTGCATATTATTATTTTTAGTACATATATTATAGTAATAAGATTTACTGTTGTAATTTTAAGCATCAATATCAGGGTTTTAGCTTATGCAAAATATAAATGAATTGATTTTTTGCAAATATTTTGTTATATTTTGAAGAGCTACAATTATGATTTTATGTATTAATGTTACTGTTTTTAGCTCGTTTTGCATGTTTATGCTTTGTTATAGTTTTAAAATGTATTGTTATGATTTTACATATCAGTGTTAATGTTTTTAGCATGTGTTAAACATTGCTTCTTTATTTTTTAAGCAACAATGTGATAGTTCTAATGAGAAATGTTATGGTTTTAACTCATTTAGTGAATGTTTTATGTAGGTGTGATAAATACATCAAGTTGCATAATTGAAACAACAAGCACATGCAATAAAACATAGAAAGTTGAAGTTCACCAATTTTGATCGGAAGAAAAAGTCTTATTTAACAGCGCAATTGCATTTGCAATAAAAAAACACCGAATGAATATTTATTGTAATTTTCTTCTATGAGTTTTGTTCTTTGAATGTCTACATGTTCAAGTTGCTTATTTTAAGATTATTTATTGATGATTTAATGTCTTCCTGAAATTTTTAGTCTTCTTTTATGGTATTAGATTGTCACTTTAAATTGTAACATAACATCATAAAAATATCATGTTGCTCCTTAAAACTATCACTCCATCTGTTTAAAAATTAACAAAAGAGACTAAAATTTTAGTGAAAACATACATTGTCGATGCATTAAAACCATCATATCGTCTCTTAAAAGATTCACATATTACGTTAAAACTGTAACTTATACTTTCAATGTTAACAATTTAAAATAGTAATATAATCCATTAAAAGTATAATGAAAATTGTACGTCATGACGGTTTTTTAAAAAACTCGACCGATCAGACCGATAAAATTCAGAAATTGCGAAAAAATCTTAATTTTTTTTATTTTTTAGAAAAATCTTCTGTTTCCCGAGACTTTGGCACTAATCAATGTGACTTTTTATTCATTTTTTCATTTTTCTATTTAAATTAACCAATTTTCTTATGTCATTGATCCTTTTTATTCATTTTCCCTTCCTTCTCGTGAGAGGTAGTGAGGGTAGTTGATAGGGGGGGAAAGATAGTACTATACTAATTTGACTCGTTGATCTGCCCACGAGATTAATACCACCTAACATATCCGCTTCATTGGAAATTATATGGTATATTATGCCCAACACCCTTAAATATGCATTCGTTTTGGCATCTAACATTTTTCTACTGCAAATTGCATCATTTGAGTTTGTCACTTACAATTTTCTGCTATACTTAAGTTCAACACTTCAACCTGATTTGATTGATTTGCCCACTAATTTGTTCCCCAAACTACCAAGTACCAACTCTAATTATAGAGTTGGTTTATACATACAACTGTATTAAATTTAAAACTATAGCTTTACACATGTGCATTATGTTATTAAACTTTTATCTTCTAGAAACTTTGTTTAGAAAAAGCCACCAAGATGTACTTGGATAGAGGAATAGTGATCATTCATCGATGAATATCCTATACAATATATAAGTGGAGTAATAAGTGTTAGAAATTCAATATCATACTTTATATGTCTCGATTTAACGTTGCGAGCTATTCAATAACAAATTTTCTAATAAAATTAATTCAGTATAAAATTTAAATCACGTATATAAAAATAAAACTCTTTATTGTGTATATTTACAAAAATGGTGCACTTTTAGCACTTTGAACGATACATACACACTAGATTACATGATATTACGTACAAGACAGGAGAGATTACTCTTTGGCTACCAATTAAGAGCCACAAAACTATAACTATACTAGCTACTTCGGAAGTACATGCTATAAAACTACCAGAAGCCGAAATTGCAAATACTCTGAAACCAAGGGACCAAACTACAATTTCTCACCTTCTCTCAACTCTTGGATCTTGCTAACACCATCTTTATTAGTCACAATGATCCCAACTAGCTTGCAAGGCTCAGCTTCTTCCAACATCTGAACCACAGCTCTCATTGTAGGCCTCAAAGTTGGCAGCTTTGATGTGCACAAAATTGCAACTTTGAGAACTTTTATGGATTCTTCTCTGTAAACTTCAGGAATAGCTGAATCCACCATATTCAGCACACTTTCTTTGGATTTCAAGTTGCTGCAAACCCAATCTACTATGTCTCTGTGCTCCCCGAACTCGGGTTCTATCGGCCTCTTCCCTGTCACGAGCTCCATTAGTACGACGCCAAAACTGTAAACATCACTTTTCTCGTTCACTTTGCTCGTGTAACCGTATTCTGCAGATTAAACACAGTGTTAGATAATTGATCAAGTGAATGAAAACATTATATACAAATCGAGGGAGAAAATCAATAGGCTCACCAGGGGCAATGTAACCGTGAGTCCCTGCGATGACTTGAGTAGAGTCCTTCACTGGATTAGCTTGGACGATCTTTGCAAGCCCAAAATCTGCGATAACAGGCTTCAACATTTCGTCAAGCAATATATTGCTGGATTTAACATCACGGTGGATGACCGGCTTGTCACAACCGTGATGCAAATACTCTAGTCCCTTCGCTGCTCCAAGTGCAATTTCGTATCTTGTGAACCAATCAAGTATCAACTTGTTAGAACTGTGAAGCCTGTCCCATAAACTCCCATTAGGCATGTACTCGTACACCAACAAGCTTGAGTCCTCACTAGTTATGCTGCAAAACAACTTCACCACGTTTATGTGTCGAATCGAACTTAGTGTTTGTACCTCTGCCTCGAATTCCTTATGCTTAGTCCTACATTTCGATAGCATTGGAGTAGCCCCGCTTATCTTTTTCCGACCATTTACATTGTCCGAGTGCCATATGTGTTTCACTGCCAACTCTTTCTCGTTCCCAACTACAACACGATACACATTGCCTGAACCGCCTTTCCCTATCAAATTCTCTGGCTTGACAGAATCAAGAATCTGATCTTCCGTAAAAGTCAGCACATGGAACGACTTAAAATCCCACGATTCTTCCTTAAGTGATCGCTCGCCTCCTCGCTTTCCTTTCTTCTTCAAGTAACAGAAAGTAACCAGGTATGCAACCATGGCTACCACAGCGACCACAAGGCATATCAGGACAGTCCGAAGGTGATTGTGAGGCTCACCGGCTCCATGTGAACACCTCCTGAACCCTCTAATATCATCACTGCAAAGACCATCATTGCCGGTAAAGCTACTATTACTAGCCATACTCGAAAGGGACACAGGTATAGAACCAAACAAGCGATTATTCGACAGATCAAGCAGATTCAGCCTCAGGGATGATAAGCTCCTCGGAATCTCCCCGGACAGCTGATTACTCGATAAATTCAGGAAATTAAGACTGTGCAATGACCCTAAGCTCGTTGGAATCTGCCCCGTAAACGAATTATGCGCCAAATTAATCTCATTGATCGACGCACAAGAGCCTAACGAATCCGGTAACGAACCAGAGAGCATGTTCCCTTGAAGCAGCAGACTTGTGAGCTTATCCAACCCCCCAATCGAGTACGGAATACTCCCCGAAAACCGATTGTTACTCATGTCAACATTAACCAAAGCCGAAACATTCGCAATCTCAGCTGGCAACACACCAGACAGCCTATTATTCGCAAGAGCAATCTGTCCAAGTGACTTCGCATTCGCAATCTCATTACTAACACTCCCTTCAAGATCATTATCTGCAAGATCAATAATCTCCAAATTCGGCAAGCCCCATAACCCGCTCGGAACCCGACCTGTCAACCTGTTCATGTTAACCCGAAACCGAATTAACGTCGAACAGTTGGCGTACGTCTCCGGTATCTCTCCCGTAAACTCATTCTCCAGCATCAGGAGCTTCCTCATGGTCCCCTTGTTACACATATACGGCGGAATCGGCCCAGACAACGAATTCGTCGACACGTCGATGAAGTCGAAATCCGCCCACGAGCCCAAATTCCTCGGTAATTCGCCAGAAAGCTGATTCTCGTAAAGCGACAAGTTGACAAGATTCTTAAACTCCCCCAATTCCGGTGGAATTTCGCCGGTGAACTTGTTCTGCAAAAGCTGCAAACTGATCAACTTGCTCATCGACTTGATCTCAGACAAATTCCCTTCCAGATAATTCGTTGAAGCATCGAAAAACTCCAAGTTCGTCAAGTTCCCCATTCCGGCAGGCAATTCGCCGGACAACTCGTTCTCGTAAATCTCCAACATCGATAGACTCGTCAGCTTGGTGATCCCACCAGGAATTTTTCCAGTCAGGTAATTTTGCGAAAGCTCCAACTCAACAAGCTTCACCAAATTCCCAATTGCTTCAGGTATCTCTCCTTCAATACTGCAATTCGACATGTACAGCCACTCCAAATTCGTCAGGTTGAGAATCGATGTCGGAAACGGAGTCTTATCGAACGGATTATCTCCGATACTCAGCACTTGCAGAGTCGAAATGTTCCGAAGCGATTCGAATGGAAAAGTCCCTGAAAATCCACTCCTGTTCACATACAAAGTTTCCAAATTCGTCAGGCTCGAAATATCAGGGAACTGGCCGGAGAAGAAGTTGTTTCCGAAATCGAGGTATGTCAACGAAACGCATGCTTGCAGGTCGTTTTGGTCAACCTCTCCGTTGAGGTTGTTGAATGACACAACGAGTTTTTGGAGTGATTTGAGGGAGCAGATTGGGGCGAGTGGGATTGGGCCGGTGAGGTTTTGATTGGAGAGGTGGAGCTCTGTGACGGAGGTGTTGGTGGAGTCGCATGTGACGCCGGAGAAGGAGCAGAGGGGGGTGGTTGGGAGCCATGTGGAGAAGGCGGGGGTGTTGTGGAAGGAGGTTTTGAGGGAGAGGAGGGATTCGAGGTCCGTGGAGTATGCGGTGGAGATGAGGAGGGTGAGGAGGAGGAAGGTGGTGGACATGGCGGTGGTGGTGAGGTGGGAATGGAATGGGGTGGTGTGGAAGGGAAGGAAGGTGAAGTCAGAATTAGTGTGTTATTTAGTCAAGAAAGAGTGGCGTATGGTTGTGTGGAAATAGCTTGGAAGGAGACGCCATTTTATCAGCTTGACTTGTCTTCTTTACGATGATACAGTTTTTACTTACTGTTTCTGTTCATTTTACGCGGGTGACCTTTACGCATTTGATTTCAGGCCATCATTGGTTAATTTTGTTTTCTTTTATTTCAATTGGAATAATTACAAAAACCTCCTCTAAAAATATTGAAATATCAAATACCTCTATCTTTTTCTTCAGAACTCCCTGCAGTTAATTGACTTCGTTAGTCAACGTTAGTCAAAACATTTCAAAAGTCAACTTTTTTTTAATCTGAAAAAAAATCGAAATTAAAAGAAAATTGAGGATTGTAAATTAGCGCATAAAATAATAATTCTCGAAATTACTACCCAAAATTTTTTATCTTCTCCACCACCATCTTCCACACCAAACCACCAATTTCCACCACCACTCCAAACCACCAAATACAGCTCCGATCGGAACTTTAAAACAGGTGTTGGAAGGAGAAAATGAAGGAGCTTCGTAAGGTCTATTTGGAGAAAATGAAAAAGGAATGGATAAGATAAAGGTATGGGAAATGGTGGTTAGAGGTGGTGAAAATGGTGGTTGGAGGTGGTGGAAAGTGGTGAGACTATTTTGTGGTTTATTAAAGTTCAGAAAGTATTTTGTTAAAAAAAGTAGTATGAGAGTATTTAGGAAATCGTATGGACTAATTTACAATAATTGATTTTTATTTTTTTAATTTAGAAAATGATTTTACCATATTTAATTTTTTTATTTTAAAAATGTTGCCTTTTTAGAGTAGATTAACGGTTGACTTCGTTGACTGAGCTCCGTTAGTTGACTCTTAACGGCAATGAAAGATGAAACCCGATTCAGGGAGGTGATTGAAAGGAAAAAAAAACAAAGTGGTAAAAAATGATTTTTTTTGAAAAAGAGTACATTTTCGGGGAGGTTTTTGTAATTATCCCATTTCAATTACGGTAATATTTACATCACACTCAAATTATCAATTAGTGACTTTTGAGCTCCAGCCTTAACAAGAGGAGTCGGGTCAAGCCTTTGATAAGGTTGGACCCGTGAATCATCTCTAAATTTTATATTATGCATGATATTGTGTACAATCTAAAATTTTAAATAGTTTAAAGTGATTGAAAACATACACACAATAATTATATAAAAAAGAATATTTTGAAAGTTCATGCATATTGCATATTAATTTCAAGATTAAGCTTGATTGATACGAGTGATTCATGTATTTGCACGGTGGATTCAAAGTGACATCCAAAAAGTAAAGCATCACATTAGTAACAACGATGATTCAAATGATCGATCTTATCAATTAGTGGTTGGATCGTTACAAATGAAGTACTTTAGCCAAATAAAATCATTCCAAAAGTATGAAGAGTTTATTTAATCTTTGATCTCGACCCTAAGCTATTCATAGAGGGTCCAATTAAACCCATGGGAAAACTTGATGAGGTAAATCTTTTGTACTTTGTAAATAAATACTTGTTTGCAGCTAAATTATAGGAGCACACACCACATTGTCTAGTGAACAACTTTTATATAGTTTTCCATATGTTTGAAGTCCTATTCCATAAGCACAATAGGCGCTCTTCATGTATTTTCGTGTTCAATGTACTAAAGAAACTATCGTGATACTTAGCTTAGACACGTCGACATTGCATCCGGGCAAAACGTGTTTAAGGTGAGCTGCTTCAAAACTTATTGCCGTAGTGTGCGTTTACAACTACATAGTACTACTAAGATTAATTGTGATGCAGGAGTGTGAACTGTGAAGTGTGAACTAATCTAAAGAAGGATAATTTTCTAGTGTTCTAAAGTAAACTAAAGTTTGCTCATGGCCGTACCTTAAAAGGCAGTACTAATTATCATGTGATCATACATTGATTGGAGCATCATGACATTCTCCGTATTACTATTAATTATTCATCTGTCAGGTAACTGAGAAATTACAGATTGCATTCATATCAGATTAAACAAAAATTGTTGAGATATCACTTGTAACTTTAAAGGAAAGAATACATATCATCACACTATTTCTTTTAAATGTACGCTTTCATCTTATGTTAATTCGAGCAATCGTCATAATATTATTGTAGATAATGACCAATAAATTCAAATTCAGGATAGTGAAAATTCGAATTTAACACCCCCCGTCCTTACATTATGTTTTACATGCTCCTAAACTTGTAAAGAAAATCATATATGTGCACAAATTCACTGGAGATAATTTTGCGTCCATTGAGTTTGATCTCTATGGGTTTTATGTGAAGGACCTTCCGACGAGGACGGCAATCATGAGATGTGATAGCCAAGGTGATATTTATCCTCTTACTTCCATCAAAGTTTCCATGCCTTCACAGTTGACGTTTTCAGCTTTTTCTCCCAGTATTTGGCATGCTCGTTTGGGTCATCCCGACGTTCTGTTTTAGAGTCTGTTAGGTTAGATAAAGACATTGTTAGGAACAAAACTCATGCTTCGAGTATTTGTCATTCTTGCATTCTTGGTAAGCATGTTAAGCTACCATTCGAAAAGTCTTAGTCTCAAACCTTGTTTCCTTTTGATATAATACATAGTGATTTATGGACATCTCCTGTTTTGAGCTCTATGGGGCATAGATATTATATTCTGTTCTTAGATGATTTTACAAATTTTCTTTGGACTTTTCCCCTTGCTCGAAAATCTGATGTATTTGATAAATTTGTGCTTTTACGCAATCATATCCATACTCAGTTTTGATTCTCTATCAAAACCATGCAATGTGACAATGGGTAAATGGGGGTGAATATGATAATAGTCATTTTTCAACGTACTGTCAAACCGATGGAGTGTCTTTTCGTTTCTCTTGCCCTCATACTTCTTCTCAGAAAGGCAAGGCTGAAAGAAAAATTCGCACTATCAATAATATCAATAAAATCATCTCCCTTGACTCATGCATCTATGCCCCTTTCTTTTTGGCATCATGCATTACATATGGCCACATACTTGATGAATATTTTGCCTAGTAAGGTACTAGATAATGCAACTCCCTTGGAATGTTCGTACCATCGTACACCTTCCTATTCTCACCTTGGTGTGTTTGGGTGTCTTTGTTATCCTTTGATTCCTTCGTCCAACATCCATAAATTACATGCCCGTTCATCACCATGTATTTTTTTGGGTATCCGAAAAATCATAGGGGGTACAAGTATTATGATTTAGCTTCTCAAAAGATTATTCTTTCTCGACATGTTGTATTTGAAGAAACCATCTTTCCTTTGCCAAGCCGAAATCGAAAACAGGTTCCTCTACCCCGGTCCTTGATTCGTCGGATCCAACCTCCCTGGCTGCGGCATACTGCCGAGTTTCCAGCCCCTTTTCTCTCCGACCACATATCGCCAGCCGCCCCCCCCCCCCAATCGTCTGCCCCGATACCGGATGCGGCTCTGTCCCCTTATTCGAGCCCGCCTCTATCGGGCGCGACTCTGCTTCCGTTGCCTCTGACCCAGCAACCACCCGAATCTACCCCACCTTCGCCAATTGCTCCGGCCTCTCCACTGGTCACACCCCCTCCCCCCACTGGTCGAATCCATAGACCTAATCCTAAGTGCTTTGTACCGAATTATGTCAACCTTGCTTCTGTTTTGATATCCCCCATTTCTAAAACTCCAATTTTGGCCCTTAAAGACCCGAATTGAAAATTGGCTATGCAAGACGAATTTAATGCTCTTATTAATAATATAAGACGTGGGTGTTTGTACCTCGTCCACCTAATGTCAATATTATTCGTTCTATTTGGAGTTTTGCTCACAAGGTGAAATCTAACAGAAACTTTGAGAGATATAAGGCTCGTCTTGTAGGTGATGGTAAAACACAACAGGTGGGTATCGATTGTGGTGAGACGTTTAGTTCGATTGTCAAACCGGCTATGATTTGTACAGTGCTTAGTCTGGCATTATTGAAGAATTGGCAGATTCATCAACTTGATGTTAAGAATGTGTTCCTACCAGGAGAACTCAAGGAAACGGTTTATATGCATCAGCCCTTTGAGTTTCGAGACAAGAACTATCCAGATCATGTTTGCTTACTGAAAAATCTCTATATGGACTCAAACAGGCTCCGCGGGCTTGGTACAAGCGGCTTGCGGATTACGTCTCATCCATAGGTTTCATCAACATTAAGGCGTATACTTCTTTGTTTATCTATCGAAAAGGTTCGGGTATGGGATATATATATTATTATATGTGGATGACATTATTATTGCCACCTCCTCCACATCTCTTTGCCAGTCCATCATGGAGTTACTTGTTAAGGAATTTGCTATGAAGGATCTTGGTTCGTTAAACTATTTCCTAGGTATTCCCGTCACTCGTCACAAGTCTGGCATGTTTCTTTCCCAGCGTAAGTATGCAGAAGAGATCATCGATCGAGCTGGTATGACATCATGTAAATCCACAACAACACCGGTTGATACTAATCCCAAGATGAGCAGTTATGACGATCCTACACACTATAGGAATCTTGTTGGAGCTCTACAGTTTTGACTTTTACTCGACCAAATATCTCATATGATGTTCAACAAGTGTGTCTTCATATGCATGACCCAAGGACATCCACATGAATGCATTCAAACGCATTCTTCGATATCTACAAGGAACCCTAAGGTTCGGCCTACATTTCTACGCCTCTTCAGGATTGGATCTTGTCTCCTACACTGATGATTGGGGTGGTTGTCCACATACTCGAAGATCGACTTCGGGGTATTGTGTGTTTCTTGGAGATAATCTGATTTCGTGGTCCTCCAAACGACAACCTACGGTGTCTCGTTCTAGTTTTGAAGCTGAGTATCGAGGGGTTGCTAATGTCAGAGTCTTGTTGGCTTCATAATCTGCTACTTGAGCTTCATTGTCACATTGAGAAGGCAACTCTCGTATATTGTGACAATATCAGTGCTATATATCTTTCTGGCAATCCGGTTCAACACCAACGCAGCAAGCATATTGAGATGGATATCCATTTTGTACGTGAGCAGGTTGCATGTGGGAAGGTTCGATTTCTCCATGTTCCTTCGCGGTACCAGATTGCAGATATAGTCACAAAGGGACTTTCCAGAGTGTTATTTGAGGATTTTAGATCCAGTCTAAGTGTTCGTATTCCTTCTGCTTCGACTGCAGGGGTGTGATAGATTATGTAAATAGACAAATAAATTAGGATTAGTATAGTTATATATAATCTAACTAGATTAGTAGAATTATATTAGAATTAGATTCCTAATGTAATTAGACTAGTTACTCTTATTTTGTATATAGATTTATATATAATCTTGAACATAATTTACAAAAATATTCTTTTCAGATGTGTTTTTACTGTCCGATTCTTAACCTGTTGATTAACTTGAAATTGTATTCAATAGTTAATAAGGAAATTGATGTGATGGATACGATAATTAGAGTAGTAACTGGTAGCGTTCGAGAATGAGAAGTAGACAGGAGGATCACGGTTTTTGTCACTAGGCAATGGAAAAGAAAAACAAAATTAGAATTGTGTTAAGAAGTACAGATAATACTGGCACCATATTTCGCTGTCGATTCACATTTAATTGACTTTAGGGGATATTTTGTTTTAATACTTACAAATTGGTTGGAAGATGCAATTTAATTTAAGAAGTTCAAACCGTAACGATACTAGCTACTACATGTTTTCGCCGTCTACTTTGACTTGTTGACCCACGTGAATATCCTTTTTAGTTTTTTCCACAATTTGTTTTATGTCTTCTGCCCGACACTTGTTTTCCCCTCGAGCCCTCAACTTGAGTCTTTCGCTTAGATTTTCCGCACATCGATAATTCACTAGCTCATAAGTTAATTTGCCGTGCCATACGTTCGATGGCTTGCCTTCTAGCTTATTCTTCTATCATTAATATATGTAATTTGGTATAACGAAGTGCAGCTTAGTTGGTGAGGCGTTTCACCTAAAATTAATAGATTAAGAGTTTGACTCACTTTTTAACCTTTTTTCAAAAAAAAAATTGGTTCTTAAGAAAAAAAGATGAAAAAGCACTCTTAGATTAGAATTATAATTATCAAAATATATATTAGTTTTTTGAATTAAAATTTGATTTACATCCTATATAAATTTGTTGTAAATTGGACAAACCAATCTTTGTTCTACATTATCTCCAATTAAATTAAAATAATAGTATCTTTTTACACTATTCTAAACTTTAAATTAGTAAAACAAGCATTTTATTATGAGAAAATGGTAAATATACTATTTTACTATTTATAAATAAGTGTCATGATAATAAGTATAATGTGTTTTCATATACAAGTACTGTAATAATGATTGATTAATTGACGAACATATTGTCAGCACTTATTATTTCACTCATGATTTAGATATTCAGAATTTGTTAGTGAACTATAGTGTGAAGCAATCATTAAAAAAAATCATCAAAGTGTGAACTGTAAGAACAAAGTCTAATTAACAGTTTTTTAGGGGGTGAATTCCATACACCCCCACCTCTTAGGGCCCAATTAGTATCTACAATTTAAACAATTATGATCGTATTTAAATATAAATGAACATTGACCATATTTAAATGTAAATAACTATGATTGTATATATTTTAAAATAATGTATAGATCATACTAAACACTGACAAGTCATAAGTTATAACTATTATCATTATTATTAATTACGTATCATTTCCCTATAAACATGGATGAATGTTATCATGAATTTAGAATCTCAAGAATAAAACTTATAAGTAGATCGATCATATCTTTTTTCTTTAACCTCCTTATTTGATTTCCTCAGTCCTTTTCCCTCTTATTTTTTCCTTTCTTTTTCTTTTATGTAATTACGTACTCCTTTCCAATTTTGGCTAGAAAGAAAACAACAAATGAACGTTTGTCCATGAGCAAGACTCGTATATCGCAGTAGAATAGAATCGATATTGACAACGTATCACGCACTTTAATTAGGTAGCTAGCTCGACCTTTCTATCGGCACCACATACAGAATGTGAAGAAACCCACGAGCTCCCCTCGAGTCCCCGGATAAGACTGACAACTCGTGAAACTCAAGGCCTTACTACTGCCTACTTGATCAGTCCATCCTCCAGGAACCAATCGGATAGGTACGAATCGATTAATACCTCGAATCGATTAATACCCGAATCTCACCTCGTATATATAACTATAAGGCAATAGGAAATAAGTACTGCTCCAATGATATGTTTAGGTGATTTCAAAATCAAATCGATTCATAAGAATTCGATCCTTCCATCTGACTTAATACGAGAACAATATCTCACATTCATACTTCTATTACTAAGTTAATTACTCACGGGAGATGTATATGCAATCATACAAATCACAGTTTCAATCTAGAAGGAAGTGGTTGCAATTGCAATTTACAAATCATAATGGATTTGACTAAGAATTATCATTATTTTTATATTCACAGTCTTGATTAACTTCCAATAATCATTTTTAAACTAGACCCAATACAATGTGCCATGCTTGTAAATTGCTAATTATAAAATATTATCTACCGTCTGCTTTCTTAATTAATAAAGAAAAGTACTTTAATTTCTTCGTCACTATTAATTGATGTTATGGGCACTTAGCTCATCCAGATGCATATATTGCGTCTCGATTAGCTTTGTCATGTAGTTTAATACTTTAATCTTAATTAAATTAATTTGATATTCAATATGACGTATGTAATTGACTAAATATGGCATGAGCAAGCAAGTAATATACGCACCATTTGGGAGGATATCAGGGACGAAGCTAGCAAAATTATTTAGAGGGAATAAAAAAATTATGTTCTTCTGTTCAAAATTTGCATCAGTGAAAAAATATTAATATAAAATTAATGTACTTATAAATAATTTTATTTCCAATAATTATCCCAAGTAATATACTTAATTTAAATTGATGCATATTGTACACTGGTACAAAAATAAAAGTAATTTTTTAAAAATAAAATAATATACTCCGTCAATTTCTCCTTTATTCTAAGGAATTTCTCACATATCTATTTTTTTTTTCCGATAGTAACATGACATTCATTCTGGCAAAGCCAAAAGTCAAGTACAACAGTCATGTTTACAAAGAGTGCCATCACAATCCGTCAACACATTCTCACAAAGATTAATTATGGGTGTCTTTGGGGGGGGGGGGGGGTTGGCATTCGAAACTACATAGATCTTTTCTTCTATAAATAAAATTCTTCTAATTATACATAGATCTAATTTGGGAAAAAAAAGGTATAAAAATTACATATAAAAATTTTCCTTTTGAATAAATGGGTGGTGCTTTAGCCCCACTTGGACCACGCCACTGGCGTCTAATTAACTGCACGAGGAACAAATTAATTGGAAGTAAGCAGAATCAAAGCTCGGAAGAAGGCTCCGAATATCATCGATGACATCTCCAATTTGCGAGAAGTTTTGTAGATTAATGTGAATTGCCTTGATAACAGAGAGACAGCTCCTTCGAACACCACGTTTCTAAAGCATGCATCAATAGTTAGATAAACTTGTTGGTAAATATGCAAGATTATTATTGCATATTGATCTTGATCCGATGACTATATATCGTAATTATGTAAACAAGCAAATCAATATTTACTTGTCACATTAGCTTTCCAGACAGCATCTTTAAAGTCTTAAAGCTCTTCTTTGAATCCGTTCGTCGAACACCTCGATCCGTTCATCATGTATGGTATGTGAAACCCAATAATACATCATGATTAGCATCCCGAACTTCGGTATCCACGGGCAATTGATTCTACCGAAGAACGTTAGGAGTACCCGATCGAAATATACTAAACTATTTAGTGGGTAGAGTTATGGAGAATTGCATCTAATGCCAATGGCATCTTCCAAATTATATGTAATTAAGTTGAACAATAATGCATCAACACTTGAAATTGAAATCTAAGGAATATTGGTGAATTTAAAATTGAAAATTAAGAAGATCCATCTGCTTCGAAAGGCACCAAAAATATATGTACGTTCAAAGTGATATGAAAGTTTAGCAATATATGTGTTAAAATTAAAGTTAGATTATATTTTAACTCAAAATATTAAAAATCAAACAAAAATATATACGTGCAAAGTGATATGAAAGTTTGACAATATATGTGTCAAGATTAAAGTTTGATTATATATGTGTCAAAATTTATGAAGTTTGAATATATTTGAACTTTTAACTCTATAAATAAGCACAAAATTGGCCCAGAGTCCTATCACATTAGGTCTGCTACCAGTTAGTTTCTTTCCTTGTTGTTAAGCGAGAGGTTGTGGGTTTGAAACCCATGATGACCAACTTATTTATATTTTTCTCTCTTGACCTTTTATATTTAGACTTCATTTATTGCTTTAATTAATTAAATTAAATTTAATTTAATTGACTTTCTTCTAATATAAATTAAATCTAATTTAATTCATTTACTTTCTAAAAGTATAACAATTAACTAAGTCCGATAATCTAATTTGACTTATTAATTATTTCTATCAAATAAATAAATTCTCAATAATGGTAAATTAAATATTCATTAATCCAATTAATATTTAATTCACTCTAATACTCGAATGGTAGAATAATCACCTTGTTATGTGACTCATACGGCCTTATGTAAGTAAGCACTAATCTAATTAAGGTTTAGGTAAAATCCTAGACAATTTACCCAACACCCTTAATACATAAGGAACGTTTGAAAGAATTGCAAACCATCTGTAATGTAGAGCCCATGATGATACGGTCATTTCATTTGTGAATACTCGATTAAGTCTAGAACTTGAATCCGTTTCTGTGCCAATAACTTAATCACTTTATCTCATTCTACTAATTGATCCAA
The DNA here is from genome assembly GCA_036897095.1 of Plantago elongata. Taxonomy (NCBI): domain Eukaryota; kingdom Viridiplantae; phylum Streptophyta; class Magnoliopsida; order Lamiales; family Plantaginaceae; genus Plantago; species Plantago elongata. The sequence continues at coordinate 145 of JAYMSP010001583.1, read as the reverse complement.
TAATATTTGAACACCATTCCAAATATATCTTGCATTGGCCAACGACTTTAATCAAACTAGTTATGAGAAGTTAAGTGTCCTCTCCAAGTCTATTTCGAGGAATGAATCCTATCTTGATTCGACTACTACTAGCATGTGTTTTGTG
>JAYMSP010001582.1:0-30663 GCA_036897095.1 Plantago elongata | reverse complement strand
GGAAGTGGTGGAGCCGGCCCGATACTTGTGGAAGCCTATTTTCAAGAGAGGCCGTCGTGGGGAAGTGGTGGAGCCGGCACCTTCTCTAGTGACGGCCCCCATTGCGAGATAGTTATAGGTTCGTCTTGATAATTCGTGACGTATTATAACGACTTTTAGGAGGTCGGACTATATTGTTCATATCATTTGGTATTGTTTTTTCCTGGGAGGAAATTAGATTTTCATTCCAAGTAGAGAAGATACATCAACTACACATGTACTGCTCTACACACATAATTCTTTTCAACATCCAGGAACTAGCTCTACAGCATAATTTTAGCAGGCAGTCCATTTGTTTGACTTCGTTTAGAAGGCCTACAGAAGTTCGGTTCAGTTAGGTTGAATTAACCAGATATTGATCTTACACAACTCGTAAGTAAGGCAAACTTATATATACATCAATGTCAATCAGAACAAAACAAGTGTAGTGATCAGAAGAGAAAATTTGCCAAGAGCCCGAGACATTACATCAAACACAGAGAGGGCAAAAGAGTAATGTCTAGCAAAAATCTCTAGTACACACACAGAATAATCCCAAGCTATCAATGCATACTATAATATCATAAGTTGTATTAAGGATTCTAGTTAATATGAATAAAATGCACTTGAATGTTTATAACCTGGCTATGAAGGAGAACACTTAAATGCCTAGTTAATTTCACACATGACAAGTAAAGAATCAGCAGAAGTGATGCAGCAGGATAACAAAGAAGAACGCAATTCAAAGCTTTGTTGATCCAGCAGGATACCGAAGAATTGACATATTTGAGAGGAAACTCTTGAATTTTATTCAATAATCAACTAAACTTTCTTCTATCAATAACCACAAAGTACTTAAATATATAGAACTCCTAACCAAAGTCTATTCAACTATAAACTCTTAACCAACTAAAAAGATAATATCAAATTCTAATTAACTATAAAAATATGGATAATACCAAATTCTAATTAACTAATAAAAAGGAAAATATCAAATATCAAATAACTAAGAAAATAAAATATAACAGTAAAAATATTCCATGGAGGTTTCCATATTCGATCCGCATCATTCTCTCCAGGGCAGAAAAGATTCGTCCTCGAATCATAAGCCGCATTATTCTTCCCTCTATCAAACACATGTCGGACATCGTCAACAAATTGTAGCACACCTGTGACGTGTGATAACTCACGAATATTGAACGCTTCATCTTTAGCAATAGATCCATCTTCGTCTTTCACGAGTTCTTCTTTCAATTTCAAAGGATTTGTGTCGCTTTTTAGGACACCATAACAACCAGTTATCAACACCATCACCTGGAGAACCGTCTTACGAATCCAACGAGACCGACCTCGCTCCGATCTGACATCGGACGCGCCTTCACGCGTAGAAACACTTCGGTTGCGCGATACCTCCTTCTGGCGCATGAACTGCACTCGCCAGCATGCTGTTCGCGATTCCAGGCTATTTTGTGGTCCGTTTCGCGCGATTCTTTCGCCATCTCGACCTGAATCAACTCCTATTTGATCCCAAACTGTCAAAGCATTTTTGTTCTCTTCTAAATCTTCATACACATCACATATCGGTTCACCATCCCAATTTGCAGATTTATTATCGCTTTCATCAACGAACGTAAATAAATCTTTCAAATCATATGAAAAATTGGAAACAATTACCTTATCGGATGATTTAGAAAATTCTTCGAAAATCTGAAACTGTGGATTGGTTAGTTTTCTACGAGCGCATCAATCACGAGATTGCTTATTGACAAATTCATCCAATCGACACGCCAATTGATCAATCTCCCTCCACAGATTGACACTATTCTTCCACATATCGACATATTCAATATGGGAACAATTGTTGGCAATATGGGCACAACGGTTGGCTCTCCTCTGTCTCTCGTACGACATGACTCAAGATCGGCTGGGAGCTGATACCAACTGATGCAGCGTGCGTGGGCAAGCAAAGAAGAACGATAATTCAAAGCTTCGTTGATCCAGCAGGATACCGAAGAATTGACATATTTGAGAGGAAACCCTCGATTTTTATTCAATAATCAACTAAACTGTCTTCTCAATAACCACAAAGTACTTAAATAGATAAAACTGATGTGTTCTTTAAAATGAAATATAAAAAAATGAAAAACAAATAGGTAGGTAAGTTATGATTGTAAACCACGATCAAATTTATGGAAGCATTGGTTTATACATTCCTTTTTGTATCGACTCTAGGGATAAATTTTTTCACTATCTTTTTTCGAGAACCACCTAAAATTTCAACTAAAAAATAAAATCGAAAATGATTTTCATTATCTCAATTCCCTAATTGACCCGACCTGACAGTACCCGTTTTGGGAACATCCAGTGCTAAAGTCACTGAATGGATAAGTCGCCATTCTAACCAAATTCTATTCAATTATGAACTCTTAACCAACTAAAAAGATAATAACAAATCCTAATTAACTAAAAATATGGATAATACCAAATTCTAATTAACTGATAAAAAGGAAAATGTCAAATATCAAATAACTAAAAAAAATTATAATAATAAAAATATTCCATGGAGGTTTTCATATTGCATCAAGAAGTCAAGACAATATGATGTTGTTGCTGATATGAAGCCTATGGAATAACGAGAGTAATGGATTAGTACTTCACAAAGTAGCAGCATAACATTTATATAATAAAAGAAACTGGAGTCCGTCTTGCGAGAGACCCCTACATTTTGAAGAGTTTAGAAAGTTCCCTCAAAATAGTAAAATTAGACAATTTTACCTTTTTTCGCAACTTAACTTTATATGATTTTTCGCGGATCTTTTGACCCGATCTCACTAAAAACGAATCAAGTAAAAACTAGACAATATAATGTAAAAACTAAATAATAGTGTAAATTTAATTTAATATCATGTAAAATTAAAGAATTATTTTTATAAACTAGACAATATAATGTAAAAACTAGATGATATAATGTAAAACAAGACAATATAGATTACACCGAATAAAATTGATGAACAAGTAATAAAGCTAAACAAGATCATTTATAAAACTGACAATACAGTTACAAAATTAGATAATATGTTGTAAAAACTGGACAATACATACTAAAAATTAGACGGTTCAACACAAATGCACAATATAATAATATAATATGAAAAACTAGACAAATATTGGTAAAAATTAAACCACATGTTATTTATATAAAAACTAAATAATATGTGTTAAAAATTAGGGGTCTCTCCGAATTCTTTAAATGTAGGAAGACTTTTATGAGACTTAGTAAAGAAATTGGTAGGTTAATTATCACAACAATCTTCTTAATTAGTACATCTCTTGGAACTACTCACTCCGTTCCGGTTCGAAAGTTCTGCGGGACCGAACACAAATTTTAAGAAAAATACAATAAATTATAAATGTAATTGGATAAAGTAGTAGAAATAGTGAATAAAGTATGAGAGATAATGTATAAAGTAGAAGAGATAGATTTCTATTTAAGGAAGTTGAACTTTTAAATCGAAAAATCCCAAAATGAAAAGCGAGACTACTAAATCGGGACGGGGTGAGTATATTACTTATAACTACATATCCCGTATCCACAAACTACCAAGGAACGTGAGAAAAGGGTAGCAAAATGATGATTGCAGAAACTTTAAGTATAATAATGTGAGACTAGAAAGATAATACTGAAAAGAAATAAAATATTGAAGATTTCGATAGTAATCACCAGTTGATTGCTGATTGTTAACCTATTCTTCAATGTTTTGTATCCTACAGGATAATAACCATTTTACACAAGTCCTGAACCTAACTTCACACTAGCAGCAGGTCAGAATCCATCTTAGCCATCTTTTGGTACAAGGGCTTTGATCAAATCCAGAAGAACTCTATCTCCACTATCATCTTCGCAATAACGATGCAACATGTGAAATACATCTTTTTTAAGCCACAATCCCTTCCGGGCCATTTCTTCCAATAGCGGCTTTGCTTTGAGAAACTCATTTTGCTGAAGATAACCTTTGATAAGAACATTGTACGTAACACTGTTAGGAGTACAACCACATTTCTCAATTTCCATGAAAATACGTGTTGCCTCATCTAGAAATCCTTTGCGGCAAAGTGCACCAATAATAATGGTAAACGTCGAAACATTGGGTTGCAGGCCTTTTGCAGGAAGTGAATGGAATAGATTCATTGCAGCATCATATTTGTCATGTTCAAATAGTCCGTGAATGAGGGTGTTGAATGTAATTATGCCTGGAGGAACACCATTATCTTCCATGGTATGCAAAACTGAAAAGGCCGCATCAATCTCATCATTCTTGCAGAAACTATTGATCAAGGTATAGTAAGTTACTTGATTAAGAGTAACATTGTTTGCTCGCATATCATTTAATAGCTTCTCCACATTAGCTATCCTTCCATCACGGAGTAATCCACGCAGCATGATGCTATAAGTGATTGTGTCGTGTTTTAATCCAGAACGAGGAACTTCAATGAAAAGTCTCCAAGCTTCATCTACGTCACCCTTATTACAATACCCATCCATCAAAGTACTATACGTGACTACATCGGGCCTAAAACCTGAATCGAGAACTAACTCGAATATATCTCTTGCCTTGTTCATTTCTCCTCTAAGACAATATCCATTGATGAGTGCACTGCACGTAAAATTATCAGGAGAGACACTTTTCTGCTTCATAATTTCCAACACATGCTCGGCCTCTTTCATCTTGCCTTTCTTGCAACATGCATCTATCAAGGTGTTAAACGTAACAACATTTGGACTGATATGATGGATGACCATCATCTCATGTATCAAGTCATTGGCCTCTTTCCATCTATCCAAATAACATAAGCCTCGAATCAATGTAGTATAAGTGACGACAGTGGGTGAAATGCCCTTGGCAACCATTTGAGAAAATAGAGAAAGAGCATCATCAACCAGAGCATCTTTGCACAATCTATCAATAATTGCATTATAAGCATAAACGTCTGGTTTGCAGGATTTATTCTCCAGCAATTTAATGGCAGTAGGGGTATTTCCAGCTTTACAGAGACCATTGATCAGAGTGTTAATCATGACGACATCAGGTTGACAGAGCTTCTGAGTCAAGCATTTTTTGAATAAATCTACAGCCTCTCCTACCTTGTTTTGAGATAAGAGGGCTCTAATGAGAGTGGTGAAGGTGGGGGTAGTAGGTGAGAAGCCGGACTTAACGAAGAGAGCCAAGACAGGAAAAGCAAGATGAAGACGGTTGAGAAGACAGTAGGAATTAATGACAGTATTCAAAGTGTATTCATTGAAGGTGAGACTCCTCCTTTGGCGCATTTCATCGAACATGTAGAATGCAGTATTATGGTGTTTCATTTTGACAACAAAACCCATTAACTTGGTAAATTGGTGAACAGAAGGAACAGGTTGGTTCATAGCGAGCATACGATGAAACAAATGAAGAGCATCACTGACCTTATCAACACCGGTGAAATCCAAATAACTGGGTAGCTTCTTCTGGTCAATGAGCTGTTTGTTGGGAGTACTACATAGTGTTGTTGAATGGAAAAAGGAAGAAATAAAAAGAGATGATGATTTAGTGAAATGTACAAAGGCGCGGCTGTAACTCAACAACATGACGGAGGAGACTTGGATTGCCGGAAGATCGATTGATTGAGATTTGGGGACTGGACTGGTCGGAGAGTGTTACTGTGAAAAAAACTACACGCATTTGGATGGATTTTGGTTAAAATTGTGTTTGAATGTACATTTGAGTGGGATATTTTAATTGTATTTTAGGCCCAAAATCACTGTTCATCGAGTCAAATGGAGATATTCAATCTCCATCCAAACACCCCATTAAGTACTTTCCAGCGCATGTGGATTTTCGAAAAAAATGTGCACTATATTGTTCTAAATCCCTTTAAACTATATGGATCTGAATTATAATTCGGAGGCGCTACATGCACTGCTCTTCAGTCCATCTGCTCAATCTTTTTAAATTATTTACGTAAAGTCCCGTTTCATTTCACCCATATGAATCTCATACTTCAAAATCTAAATGTTTTATTTAAGTATCATGGTCTTATAAATGATAAATTGGGGGCGGCTGGACCTTTTATGAAACCTAAAGCGAATATAGATTGAGGCTTTGACTTTTTATTATGTACTTATAAGTCTAGGAAATATTTAAATTCTAAAGATTGTTTAGTATGGAGCTAAAATATTAAATTTTAGATGTTTTAACTTGATTTTTTTTATTTTATTCATGAACCAAGCACATTTAGTAATTGCTCATATCTACATATTATTAGTATAAACTTATTAGAAAGTCGTATCCTGGAAGACAAGTTAGACAACTTATATTTCAGTTAAATATAGACAGATCTATGCTCTTAACAAGATAATTACACACACACACCATTACTATTAGGTGGATATCGAAGTACTAAAAATATATTGTGTATCTTAATTATATAATAAATAACAGAATATTTTGCACATAGATTAACAACTTATTTTAATCGTAAACATATTTACATATTGGTCTACCATTTTAATTTTGATAATAGTAACTTTTTGTTTTCATAGTCGATTGACTACCATTAAAATTTGCCACACTTACGAGGTTTTATAAAATTTTAATTCTATACTATTTTTTATTTTCGTAATTCAATTAAAAGTTACTTACTATACAATTATACTTCAATTTAAACTTATACAATTAAATTTTCATACCAAATCAACTGTAGTTAACTTTGAAAATGAAGCCATTCATGGAGTTGGGCCTTATATGCTGAGCCGCCCAGTGAAATAAACTATCAATAATCATATAATTGTCCAAACAAAAATCTAACTACAAAACTACCAGGATTGTATATGCATTATCTCTCACTCACATCCTACATCAATCCCAAAAATAAACTGAAAACATAGGAAGAAAGAAAAAAAACCAAAATTTGATGATTTAAAACGAAACAAACTCAAAATCATCTGAAAAAAAGCTACTCCATCCGTCTCATCAAACTTCATACATTAAGGTTGACGTGTGTAATTTTATGTGAAAAGTTAAAATAATAATAAAAAAATGAAGGAGGCAAAAATGTATTTTTAGTGGTAAAATGTGTAATTTTTATGTAAGTTGATATTGTTTATTATTTGTTATTATTGGGTAATTTTCTTTTAAAGTTTAATAGGACGAATAAAATTGGTAAATATATGAAGTTTGTTGGAACGAAAAGGGTAAAAAATATATAATCTCACCAAAGTAACATCACAAGTATGAAGAAGTTAAAAGTAACATCACAAGTATGAAGAAGCTAAATCTAAACCTAGTTGATGCAAAATCAATAATTTACATCTTATAATCTCACTTATTATTCAAAATCTATCCAAATCGACTAAACTACGTTTAAAATCGATAAAATCAACTGCAAAAAAAAAGTTGAATCTCTAGTTTTTATCGATGTTTGTTATGATGACGTTTATATTCAAATCTGGTGTTTCGTCAACTTAAGCAGGGATGAGAGTTCATTGCATAAAACCACATTCTTATGGTCCTATACATTCTGTCAAACAAACAGAGGAAAAATTATTCAAAGAGGAATCAATCCATCCTCCCCGAGAAAAACTCGTATATTGCGTTACTCTTCTGAATCTTGGAAAACCTAGTAGAACATCCACCTGAGGTTTTATTACAGAGATGAAAAGAACAAAAGGGAAACTGTTTAGACTCCGCAATCGCTAAGCTAATCCTTCCTTGAGAAGGAGCAGCGATAAATCTCCATCGCTCAAGAGATCAAAAAATAAATAGTAGTTTATTCTCAGATTCTATAACTGAAAACCCCCTCTTCACGTTTAATTTGCGTATATCCTTATTGCTGAGTAAGCTGTCGGATAACATATGGAAGTATTCCTCCATGGTTGAAGTAGGCCAACTCCACCTGTAAGATAAAATTAGATATCAATCGCTTGATCCTTAGACAGCAAGCAGATACACTAGATAGATCCAAAGAACTAGTTTCTTTACAACATAGCTACTCTTTTACATATATCAGTCATTTAATTAAACGAATTACATGTAGAAGGCCTATTTTAATTAAACAATTTAAGCTCATCCTGCTTTAAGCACTATACGTGAACACTTCTCAAGTAAGTCGGGGTCATCTTTAGCTGCTATTATAAGTCTTGTGATTCTAGAAACATTCATCCTATTTGATTCTCGAAGAGAGGATAATTTTATATTGCTAGTCAGAGGGGTTACTCGACTGCAAGAACTGAAGGAGGACATATTACTTGATAGTTTAGTTTATACTTGCATGTAAATAAGGTACAGGCCTTATCCTATCTCATCTAGAGAGATAATACAGGCTCAGACAGCTCTGGCTAGTTATTTTGGATCCATAACTGCAGATCAGAAAACGTGATGGGCAATAGAAAGCTGTAGAACTTACCTCAGTGTCAAAACGGACAGTGCAGGTAAATTGTTTTCCTGAGTCGGTACTCACAGCAATGTCTTGTCCAGGGCGAATATCGGATATATTGGCAGGGAGATCGATAGTGTAGCGTTCATGACCTGTCAATCCTAATGTATCTGCATCCTCACCAGCCTTGAAACATAGAGGAATAATGCCCATTCCAACAAGATTACTACGATGAATCCTCTCAAAGCTTTTGGCAATCACTGCTTTGACTCCCTATTACATAGATATACCAATTAGGTTAGGTTGCCTCCATGTGTACATTTCTTTTCTTTTAATAGCATCTGCAAAATGAGAATGGGAACAAAGAAGCGAAAAGGACAAGCCACAAAAAAGCTTGCAGACTTACCAACAACATTGGGCCCTTGGCAGCCCAGTCTCGGGAGCTTCCACTTCCATACTCGGCTCCAGCCAAGATAATTGTGTCTTGTCCAGCTGACTTGTATTTCTGGATGTTGAGAGTGTCAAAAAAAATAATGTATTACAAAAAGTAGCAGGTCTAAACGACAATAAAAGATCAGATACTTTTGCCTGCACTGGATCAATGACAGGCTCATAAAAACTAAACAAAACCAAATTGTTTAAACTTGGTCCAGTTGATGGCTTCAGAAACTATGATTTTCATAGTGGCGTAATTGTAATTGGTTATCAACAATCAAATGGTAGTAATTGTAGATGTTGGCTTCAAGGTTTTTGAACAGTTGAGGAAAACGTTTTTTATAGGAGTTCATACAGTGGTATCCTGATATTAAGTCAACCAAGAATCGATAATCTATCAAAATGAACCCCAACTAAATAAAATAAACAGAGGTGAGGAATTTACCATTGCAGCATCAAAAACATAAAGTTTTTCTCCACTAGGAACATGAACCGTCTTTGCACCAACTTCCCCCTTCAACAACTTGTTGACAAGACGGATATTTGCAAAAGTTCCTCGTGCCATTATTTCATCGTTACCCCGACGACTGCCATAAGAATTGAAATCCTTGCGATCAACTCCACGCTCACCTAAAAACTTGGCTGCAGGGCTATCCTTGTGAATGCTTCCAGCAGGGGAGATGTGATCCGTCGTGATACTGTCACCAAAGTTGAGCAAACAGTAGGCATCTTTGACTCCATGTGGGCCCGGGGGATTCATGGTCATGTTCTTGAAGTATGGTGGCTCATGGATGTATGTAGAGTTCGGATCCCATGAGTACAACTTGGATTCTGGCACTGATAAGTCATTCCACATGGGATTACCTTTTGTGATAGATTCGTAAGTGCTCTTGAACATATCGGGCAATACGCTGGATTGGACCACCTAATATAAATTTAATTGCAATCTTAATTTCAGATTCTTCCAGATCCTACAAGTAATAAAAAACATTATGAATAATTCTGTACCTCGGCTACTTCTTCACTTGAAGGCCAGATATCCCTAAAGTATACATCTTTTCCATCCTTTCCTACGCCAATTGGCTCTTTCTCAAAATCAATATCGACCTGTAAAACAAAGAAAACAATGTGTATTATTATTATTATTATAAATACAGATGGAATAGTAACCATTGACTTTTGAAGAAACTAAGCACATGGCTGAGTTAATTTCACATGATTGATGTTGTAAGTTGTAACTACTGAATTTCGTCTATATCACATTGCATAAAATAATCAACATTCATGCTTATGTTTGGAATTCTCAGCTTATAAAGCCCACCTCGTCAATTATCTCACATAAAATTCCCCAACACTTCCAGAACTACTTCCTTTCCAAAACTTGGGGAGTCTAGGTATATAAATACATCTTTCTTTCAGAATTTTATGGAAGTTGCATATAACACTGTACTCACGTTTAATTCTTTTTATGAGCAGTTACACAGCTCATATGCAATTTACCAGCTGTCTGATAATTCTAATATATGCCTATCAAGTTCTGAAATAAGAGGGATAAATCTTCAATTTTAAGCCATCCCCATATCCCTCTCGGACAGTGCATGATTCCATAATCAGATGAATAGTGGACATAATAATTTAATCACTCACCGTGCCAGCAAGGGCGTAAGCAACAACCAAGGGAGGTGAAGCAAGATAATTTGCTCTCGTCAAGGCATGTACACGACCTTCAAAGTTACGGTTTCCGGAAAGTACGGCAGCTGCAACAATATCTGTACAAGACAATTATATCCAAATCAGGAAACTGTCAATTTTGAATCATTTGAGAAACACTACAAATCATAGTACAGATTATACCATTTTCTGATATAGTAGCACCAACAGTTTCATCAAGCTCCCCAGAATTTCCGATACATGTTGTGCAGCCATACCCCACAATATTGAACCCTTGCTGATTTAAGTATGGTGTTAGGCCACTGCATCAAGCGAAGAAATCAAAAGTTATTTTGGATGCTGCATAATATCAGAGTAAATACCAGGACGTGTATGATAGTATTTTGTTTACCAACTAGCGTCCCAATGCTACTTCCAAAACTGACACAAAGAACCCACTTTTGCAAATTTCGTGGAAAAAAGGCATGTGTTTTTGGCTTTTGCACCAGAAGTTTTTAAATTTTGTTCATAAAAATACGCTCAGGGCCTCAGTGTGGAGTGTTTGAAAAAGGATACGACAGGCAATAAATATAAGATAGGGGATGCACGTCGTGAACATTTAGTTTCGAATTCCTTTAAGAAAATAAATGAAGCTGAATGAAGTAAACAAGCAATACCTCTTCTCCAAGTATTTCGTAACCACCCCAGAGCCTGGAGCAAGGCTCGTCTTTATCCATGGTTTTACCTGAGAGATTATAACTGCTCAGTTAGCATACATATGACAATAGCCAAAGAATTAATCAGCTGAGTTTGTGAAAAGACCAGGTAACCTGAAGTCCGAGCTCACAGGCCTTCTTTGCCACAAGACCTGCCCCAAGCATAACACTAGGATTTGATGTATTTGTACAACTCGTGATAGCAGCAATGACAACACTTCCATGTTTGAGCTCAGCAGGTTCCCCGTGAAATGAGAACTTGGCCACCTTTTCTCGTGCTTCTTTTGGCACGGCAAAGCCCTGATTAAATTTAGGAAATGACTCGTTGAAATGTAGAATAACTAAAATTATGCTTTCAACAACAGAAAAGAAAAGCCCCTGCCGAATCCCAGACATCACAAAACTACATAATTGGTCAGAACTGTGTATGTTAAGATCAGTTTAGTAGAGAAAGAATAAAATAGTAGTGATATTAACAACAACAACAACAACAACAGCAACAACAACAACAACAACAATAACAAAACCTTAATTTGTTTAACAGGATTCAAATTTACCTTGAACCCCACTTTGCTATCGAGGCAAGAGTGCCAGTCAGATTTCATTTCTTTCAAAGGAACGCGATCATGAGGCCTAAAAAGAAATTATATACAGGTATAAATATCACCAAATCCATGCTACTGTATGAAAGATTAAAATTCAGATCCATTTTCCTAGAACAAACCTCTTAGGCCCTGAAATACATGGTTCAATGTCGGAGAGATCTAGTTCCACGAAAGAGGAATATGCTCTTTCTAGTTGAGGCTGCCGTAAGAAAGGTAACAATTAGTTGTAAGAAGATGACAAAAACCATACGTTTTCAAGGAATATCAGGATTGGCATAGAGCTTACTTCTTTGTAGTCCACAAACATATTGTTTGCCCGGAGATAAGCCTCTATCATTGAAACCTACATGCCAGCATCCAGGGTTCACTTAAGTCTCAAAAATAGGGAAAGGGAATGGAATACATTGTTTTTCATTTTTGAGTGTTAATGTACTCACTGTCTCATCACTTCTGCCAGTTAACTTCAGGTACTGCAAGGTAACATGATCTACAGGGAAGAAACCCATAGTGGCACCATATTCTGGTGACATGTTTGCTATGGTGGCTCTGTCAGCTAAGGAGATTTCACCCACACCAGCACCTGAATACATGAAGCATCTAATATTAGGTCCTCCCTCCCACTGAAACACAATACAGAGAGAAGCAATTTCATTACTTGAAATTCAGTGACATTACCATAAAACTCCACGAATTTTCCGACAACACCATGCTTCCTTAGCATTTGTGTGACAGTCAAAACCAGGTCAGTAGCTGTGATGCCATCTCGTAATTTCCCAGACAACTTGAATCCAACAACACCTGGTAGAACCATGCTCATTGGCTGTCCGACAGAGAAGAGCATTAGTTATGACAGTCCAGCATGCACCTTAATACAAATTTCATAACAGCAACCAAAATTCATTTTCAATCACCCCAAACAACACCACCATTTTAATTCCAACACAGTGATACTGGGGGTGTGGGGCTATTTCTTGTTCAAAATTTATGTTTCTAAGGGAGAAAACTAGGGAAAGATCCCTGTTACAGAATTTACAAAGAAGAAAAAAATACTCAGGGAGGTTGCAACAGCTTGTAAGTTGCCATTCCCAACTTCATTTAATAAAAAGTTGAACATTCAGTGTTTCCGACAACATAAGTTATTTGAACTTCTTTTAGGTTGCAATGAGCTGAAATTGAGAAGCAGCACATGAGCAGTTTCAGGTTTTAACACATTTTTAGTCTCTGTAGTTTTTGCAATCACCCCGCATATTATCATACCACCTCTACTACTTAAAGTAGGCATCTTAAAACATTTTCAAGCTATTGCAAACACCCAGTTAGAGATTCTAGAACAATCAAGTAGTGATGGATGGGAATGAAAGTATGAGAACCAAACGAAAAATTTACTTGTTCAAATATATACCTGGCCAAGCATTGCTGCCTCTGCCTCAATGCCTCCGACTCCCCAACCAGCAACTCCCAATCCGTCAATCATGGTGGTATGAGAATCAGTTCCTACCACGCTATCTGGGTATAGAACACCTTCAGTATTGAAGACTAACCGTGCAAGATATTCAAGATTGACCTAAAATAGTACAACCAACACAAGTCAAATTATGGAATCTTGGGTGTTGAATAAAGAGGACCTAGACCAATTTATCCACAACGCAAATTGTGACTTTTTTTAATACCTGGTGAACTATACCAGAACCTGGTGGTACAACAAGCATATTCTGGAAAGCATTGGAACCCCACTTAAGAAAAGCAAATCTTTCTTTGTTCCTCTTGAATTCAAGTTCCATATTGGCCTGGACAGCATTTTCTGACCTTGTAACATCCACTTGAACAGAGTGATCAATAACTAGATCTACAGGAACCTGCAAGTCCACCCACAGTACCTTAATAAGTAACCATAGAACCAGAAACAGGCAAAGCAAAAACAGCAACAAGATGGTATCAAGCAAACTATGCAAACATCAACAAATGGTGGGGGGGAAGTGGAATATTAATTTAGTGAAGTTGCAAAAGTTACCAAAACGACAAAGCACTTCCAATGTTCTTGGCAGGAAATGGAATATGAGTACAGAAGCAATAAAACCCCAAAAATAGCAAACACAACTAAACTGAAGACAGAAAGGCTTCAAAGGATGGAAATAAGAAACAACTGGCAGAGAACTTTACGGTTCAAATATAAATGTCAATAAACTTAAACACCAACAGCAGTCGGCCTGCAATTATCAAACCAAGGAATGGAGATTCAAGTTAACTAAGTGGGAGAAGAAATTTTCCATAGCAATCGTATACTCCACATGCATGCACTAATGTTCAGTCTTAAAGTATCATTTCACAGCACCTAGGTTATCGGCAACCATTTTCTGTCCTTCGATGCTCATTATAAAACTGAGCGGCAGCCTACTTGAGTGCACACGATTCAAAAATAAAGAAATGTTTGGCCGATTCATTACAAGGACTTTCCAGTTAACACATCTAGTATGTCGCAATAGAAACCAAACATAGACAGACAAAGCACTGGGCATACCAAAGGATTGATCTTGTTTGAATCACTGCCAAGTTTGTTCATGGCATCACGCATGCAAGCAAGATCCACCACAGCTGGCACACCGGTAAAGTCCTGCCAAAACAATCAAATTTTATATTAAGGTCGCTCATATGGAATAAAGAAAACAGGATAAATCAAGCAAGACAAATACCTGGAGGAGGACACGGGCAGGCTTGAATGGAATCTCAACTTGTTTCGGAGCAGTTTTTTCCCAGTCAATAATCTTTTCAACATCTTCCTTCTTAACTTGGAATCCGTCACAATTACGTATTGCTGATTCAAGAAGGATTCTAATGGAGTACGGGAGCTTATCTGCATTATTAAGAATAAGCACAGAAAAACACCGTTAAAGTTACTAAGTTGTGTTCAATTAATCACGCTAATCCAACATACCTATAAGCCATGAAAATCATCATCAGTGTGTATGAAATCCACAATCACATGTAGCAAAAATGCAGGATTAGAGTGTTATGAGAAATTACCTATCCTCGGATCATTAAGAGCTGGGAGGCTGTAGAATTTTCCGAATTCACCACCACCAGGCTTCGGTAGGCTGGTAAAGATTCCCTTGAAAGCATTCTCAGAGGCTGTAATCACACGTAACAATCAAGTAAGAAACCTTACCTCATGACAGCACTAAAACAATCATACACAAAAACATCAAAAACCAATATCCACAAGGTCACATTCAGCTAGATATTAATAAACATCAAATCCTTAATACTTGACGACGCAACCAAACATATACTCAATATCATAACTATCAACAACCTTCTCAAGCTTTTCAAATTTCAACATCGAAATAAACAAAAATCAGCTACACAGCAAATAAATAAAGCCAAACGCACACAAACAAAATTCAATTCCAATACACCAATTCCACACATCACACAACCAAATTCCAGATACACAAAAAACCAGATCACAAAACAAATAAAAGTAGCTGATCAACACACACTCACCCATGGTAGCGATCTTCCGATTGAGCAACGAGTCAACCGAACCGGTTCTGATCTGCGACGTGAGAGTTGAAGGCGACGATTTCCAGTCCGCACCGTGGCTCCAGCGAGAAGAGCAATAGCTGAGGAGTCTGTGATGCTGATTAACACTCGAACACACCTTACTGCTACCACTACTGGTATTAGCACCAGAAACAGGAGTCCTGGAAAGCGATGAGAAGACTCGTTTGCCTGTGTTGGAAGAGCCGGATGCTCTTCGTAGAAGCGTGGAGGTCCCGCTTATATACATGGCGAGAACAGGTGTGGAATTGGTTGTGAATTGTGATGATGATGGAGATCACATTCAACAAGGAATGGAGGAGAATTGGATTGTAGTGTGAGATTGGTTGTATGGGGGTGTGTGCCCAAATGGAGGGATTTATTGGATTGGAGATCAAGAAATGATATGAATATATGGCGAGTGAGATGAGATTTTTAACAAGTTTTCTATTTTGATGATTAGTTAGAGGAAGAAGGAGAAGAATAGAAGTGAAGGTAGCCTTTGTGAGCTTGTGGGAGGCACATGACATGATGATGGACTAGGTTTTTATTGGCCCATTCAAAATAAATGGGTCAGGTCAACACCTTTGGAATTTTTATTTCCTACCATAAAAACTACATTTTCTTTTTACATGGTGATTTTCGAATCGAGTCTTATCGAGGATTCGTTCGGTAAAGTTTGATTCGGCTTAGTTCAATAAGTTTTTTCGAGTCGAGCTCGAGTTTGATTTTATACTCGTTTCATTATTGAATCCAGCCGGTAAAGCTCGTTGAGTAATCATTTTAATAAATTATAATCTTGTACATGTTTTTTTAATATTTTTATAGATAAAGCTCGTATATTTTCGAGCTCGAGCTCTTTTTTCCTCGTTTTGTTAACGAGCCAGTCGAAACTCGGTCGAGTTCAAGTATTAAAATACTCGGCTCGGTTTAGCTCGAAAAACATTACTATTCACACGTATTAAAAATGAAGTATAATTTCAGGTAAAAGTTAAATAAATATGTGAAAAATTATGTAGAAGGAGAGATCGAATGTATCGTCCAGAAAGACAATAGTGAATATGTATATACAAGATTGGGGCCTACATCAATGTTACCTAACTCTACTCATACTGTCATTAAAGTTGTCTCCTTACTCGTAATCGAAAATTGCCAATACTTATCATACGTCTTATCTTTATTATTTAGGGACTGATTGGTATAGAATTTGAGTGGCCCTTTCCAATCGAAATTGATTTTTTTGTGTACAATATACTCGATTTGAGTGGGGAGATGACCGCTCCAGCAGTATAACAAATAGGCCTTCGATTTATCTACATCAATAGCAATTGAACATGTGAAACTATTACAGTGATTCATTTTGTAGTTCAGGCTTTCATATTGTGAAAGTCTCGAGTCTAATTTGTATAAATCTCATTTCATATCGTGCATATTCGTCTTTGAGTGGACATGTGTATAAACATACCCGTTAGAAAATAATTTTCTCCCTCTATTATTCCATGTCAATTGTCGATGTTGCATTAATTCACTGTCAACAAAATCAGATTAATTTTCAATTGAAATATACAATGGAAATTTAGGTCTATGTCCTAGCTCAATATTTATTTTATCGTGCCTTTGATTGTTACGTGTAACTTTCACACCAATTTTTATATCAACATAAGTACTATGAAAAGTGTACCGATCATTATATTCTTTCAATGGGAATAAATATTCAGTTAGTCTATAAATGTTACAATTGAAGATTATTCAATTTAGGTCTAGGGGACGATCATTTATAATGGTACGGTTAAGTGACTAGTTACATTGAAGAATGCACGTAGAGATATCAAAATATCAATATCAGGTCCATAAATACCCTTTCAGCCTTTCCAAAATGTGTTTTGGCTGTCCGCTTTGGCTTTGACTTAACCCTTGACCCTCCATTCCAATCATAATATTATGTGTGTGTTTTACACTAATCTCTACCATAAACAACGAATTACATATAAATGTTATCACAAAGGTCACTAGGAAGTAAATGAGAATAGTATGCACTGATATACAGGTGCAAATATTAATCGCTATCGACTTCATTAAATGGAGAGATATTCGATAATATGGTGTTCATAAAAAAAAAAAGAAAGAAAAGTTGTATTAACTTTATATCTTTAGTATAAAAACAGAAAGAAAGGAAAAAGGAAGTATAATAATTATTATTCATTTAGAAGTTCATTATAAGGGCCGTGAAAGTAAGATCGATTGATTAATATTTATTATATAATCATTTATAATATATGGGGTTGTTTGTTATACCACTCGAGCGGCCAACTTCCCATTCAAATTGAACTTTTTATAAAAAAGTATTTAATTTTAATGGACACAAGCCACTGAAATTCAATAACAAACCGTCCCTAAGTCCCATAAATTAGAAACGTAATTGAACAAGTAATTTCGATGGACAATATTGAAAAGTCAGTGGCTGCGCATTTGGGGAATAATAGCCTCAAATCTCAAATAGCCAATTGTTAACATTGCCAATCGGTAACATGCAACTTCCCATCATCTTCGCCTCTGTTGATTAAATTCTAGCTTCTCATTTTTCACCAAAATCGAAGTTTACAAATCAATGCATTTTTCAAATATCTATCTCATTGAACAAAACAAGTTCGATCTCAGCAACGAATGATGATGTTCAACTATCTCTAGCATAGTTTGATATACCCTTATCAATGATATCACTACTCATATTATCAGCAAGTTAATTGTAATTTAAATTATTTCTCACATCCACATTAACAATTAAATTCGACTGAAACTCTTTCTAATTGATTCTAACTTTGAAAATTGTAGTCAACACGTCACTAGCAGAAAGATGCATTATTAAAATTCAAATTCAGTTTTACTCTCTTCGTCCCGTTAAAAATGAAATAATTTTTATTGAACGTCACAATAAAGTGAAATAATTTTTTATTTATGAAAATAATTCCACAATACAACTCATTTCTAACCACGTATGATTGCGCATACATGTAATTTTATATCTCAGACTCACTCTTAACCACATACTATATATATTTTTTAAACCCGTACAAAATTAAGGGGCTGATTGGTATAGAATTTGAATGAGCATTTGGATGAATTTTGGTGAAAGTTTAGAATGAAATTAAAATTGAAGTATTTAAAGGCAATATCAATGTTCATCAAGCTAAATAAATCGATTATAATTGGAAAACAAACATTCTCTAAATTGTTTCGTTATTAACGAGATGGATAAGTAATTTTTAAACATAACAGGCCACTCAATCCAATCATAAACGTCTAATAGCCTGGCCCCACCAAATTATAAAGGAAATTAGTATGATGATGCGTAAATCATAGTAGTTTAATACCTTGTGTGATTCAATTCAATCCACTTCAATAAGATTCCACTAGTACATTACTTTATATTTTATAAAATAAAGTACTGGCATTAATCAAGAAGAAGATGCTTGATGACGGATTATTCTGTTCGAAGTTCGCCGAATATTTGCCACAAAAGTGATAAAGTCAACTTTAACCCCATATTGATTGATAATGCACTTTGTTCCATTTCGTCCTTTTCGTTCAGTCACATTATAGCATTCGACATTTAAAAGCACTTGAAAATTTGAGTTTGTATTCTTTGTAGTTTGTACCAACAAGGCAACAACATGAGCCATTTAGAATCATGAAAGCTGACCTAATCTATTAGTGTACCCTTGGACGTGCAGTTTTATAAGAAAAAATGAACACGTAACATTTGTAGTGGAAGATATGCAACTAAATTAGTCATATTTGATCCTAGACGAGTAGAGTAGTGCGTAGCCGAAGTCATTCGAAGAAGGAATGCGAAAGTATCTCAACATTTACCTATATTTTTCATGAAAACAGCAATAGAGCAGGTCATACAAGCAGCACAACGAATATGAAACACCCTCCAACATGATACGTGAGCCTCATATGTGATTGAAACCCAAATGTTGGGCGAAGGGGTGTGATACTAAATATAACTCTAACATCTAATAAACACAAATGGCACATATAGACAAACGACCACAACAGAAAAAACATCAATGCAGTGCCACTACAGCCAGTAACAAAAGCATTTTCTTATTCATTTAATTCTCCCAATCAGACACAGCGCCACTACAAATGGCATGAATGTGGGGCATGTATCCAGAGTGTACAAGGAAACCAAGCTACACAGTGATACATATACTCACTTGGCTCCGTCGGCCAGGTGCATACTTACCCATGCACGGAAATGAGTCCATGCCTGCTCAACTGCAGCAGCATCTTCATCGTCCATTCCCATACCTTTTCTTCTCTGGACTCCCTCAGGTGATGTGTTCATGAAGGCATGTGCTAGTCCAGGATAAAAATATACCTCGGAGGTAACAATTGATTTTACCTTCTCTTCTAATGCTTTCCCAGTCTAAATGAAGAGTTGTGTATGATCAATCGTTTAGAGAGAATCACTAGAATATAAGTGAAACAAGCATATATATGTCACAGAATAAAAAAACTTTCCTAAAAGTCCAAGATTCATCCATCAACTATGTCTGGTTTTAATTTCTAAATTCATCAAAAGCCCATATTCAACACCTTATTTATGCAACTCCTATAGTGTCGCTTTAGTGCCTTCATGGTGAAGGCTTGATTTATGTTCTATATTCTTGAGCTTTATGCCCACTTTTGTAACTAAAAAATAGAACAATGAAGCACCCTTAGTCACCCACCCAACTACCCTTTCAAGTGAAGCAGCTTAACTATCTGGAAGATTTACCTCTTACATTTACCTACCAGGAAAGAATTACCTCTATAAACCTAGGTGCTTTAATTGATAGAACTGCAGGTGCAGCATCCCTTATTTACGTGAGAAGACGTATAAACACACAAATAAGACATACATGATCCACGAAAGGTGATAGTAACCCAAAATTTTCATTTGTTGCTGAGCTTCATTTTTATTTTCCCACCCCACCAAGAATAGAAGGTATCTCAGGAAACACTGGACCGTACCTTTACATCAGAAAAGCCAACAAAACTGTCAAGCTCACCAAAGTGGGCCTGAATTGGTGCCTTAGCATGCACAGGATCTGCAAGCTCGGGTGAAGGCACTCCATAGAAAGATACAATAGCATCAACACCTGGGACATGGACGGAACTCGCAATAGCAAGGGCACCACCCATACAGTATCCAACGACACCAACCTATTGCAACAAACTGATTTTTTAGCAGCGGAATAAATAAATCATCTACACAAAATTCCACATGATTTGCCAATGTAAAATGGAGCCAGAGGCATTTTATAGATTGATGTGTCAAAGAACTATGATGGCTCCTTGTAAGAGTTTTCTTTTCCCTACATATATAGCAAGTCATGCAAATAGTGATGCTACTAAGCTACTATTTGATAGCATGCTTCTATTTTGAAAAGGCTTGCTACTGAATTATTGAGCATAATATGAAGTTCATCTTAACATGAGATGAATTGGATTGATTACGATTTAGAATCTAAGTTACGATCAATATGTTATAATTTATTATGGTTAATTACTTTCATTCTTGATTGTGGTACTAGCTAATATATTTTGAATGTGATCACTGGAGATCCATTTATTAAGAAGTTTAAGAGTAAGCATCAAAAGTTGCCAGCCTTTCTACTCAATTACAATTTACAAGTATACTACTCCCCCCGTCTCCTCAAAAGCTTCCCGTATTTCAATATTAGGCATTCCATTAGAAAGGCTTCCATACAAAAAAAATGGAAAATCTTTTGTCCCCGCCACTTTATGATTACTCACATCACATACAGATATTTAAAACTTTGCTAAACTTAAATAATTCTTTATCTTTCTCTATCAGCCCTTCATCTAAAACTACCTCACCTAAAGTTTCTATTTATAGCAATAAACCCACTTAGAAACTTCTAATTATTCATTAAACACTATTTTTTCTGATTATTGGTGCGGATGAAGCTTAGGGAAGCTTTGCAAGGTTTATAGGTAGTATAATGAAAATGTCTAAACAACACTAATATGACTATGGAAATTAGTCTGGCAAAAACTTAAATTGGGCAGCAAATAAGACTGGAGAGCATATCCTCTACATATCCTCAATAGAAATTATAAAGCAAGCAAAGTGATAAAAGGTGAGGCTTGGATGAAGAAATAAACTGAAGAGGAAGAAATCTATAAATTTAGTAGAAGTGAAGTTGTAAAATTGATAAATGACTATATTGCTTGATAAGCCTTCAAAATCGAGCATTTAAAACTTATTATCTGTTTTACTTTCTTGTTTTCACTATTACACCAATTATTTACTATTAGTAGTTACAATTATACTTTTTAATATATTCTTTAAAATCAAGCATTGATGTATGTATTTCAAGAATCATCCAAAATTTCAGACGTATCACTAACTGAGAACGACAACAATCATAATGCATAAACAGTCTAGTTAGGAGGATAGAAGTTTAGGTGTTTAATGTGATAAACGTGACTGCTGGAGCTTAGGTGTAATATGTAAAAATAATACTCTATTGTATCCACTAATACAAGTGTGTTAAAATAATGAATATGTAGATTGTAAAGAGACGGCAAACTGGAAAGTGCGCATAAGTCACAGACCTTCTTGGAGCCATTTGCCTTCAGCCACTTGACAGAAGCTTCAATATCTTTCAAAGCACCTTGCCAATCAAGGCCATCCATCAAATGTTGTGCTTCTGCAACATCCAGGCCGACCTTTCCACGGTATAAACTAATAGAAACAAACAACGGATGAAAATACACAAGTCAATATGAACAAAAGATTAGAAAAGGTACATACATGAGCAAAAATGTACAAGGAGGATTACGGATACACTGTACGAGCTTACTCTGGGATGAGTACTTTGTAACCCTTATCAAACTGAGAGATCTTTTGGGCATGGTTCTTGATCTCAAAGTCAACACCCCACCATTCCTGAAGCACCACGATTCCAGGAGCATCTTCTCTCCCGATCACATAAGCGTCGAATGTCTATAAGATAAATTCACCCACCATGAAACGAATCAATACGGAAAAAAATGTCCATAACTTCAAATTGACAACAGTACTCAAATATTCAATAAGACAAATCGATACAGCAGTGACACTTCTATACTGTAAGCTGATCAACAAAGGAATCTTAAAACTCTGATGTGAGCATCTAGAACATCCAATCCACATTATATACGACTGGAGATGGAACGAAAAAGGGAAGAGCATAAGCTGAATCCGAGTGAAGGGAAATGAAAGTGTACAAAACAAACAGATAAATGAAACGGCTGAAACACACGAGTAGCAGATGAAAATTCGGTAATATATCATTTTCTCGATCCAATATAATTGTCATAACTTCAAATCCACAACAGTGTTCAATAAGACAAATCGATGCGATACACCAGTGAAACTTGTATATTGTAAGCTAATCAATACAAGGAATCTTAAAACTCTGATTCGAGCATCTAGAACATCCAATCCACATTATATACGACCAAAGATTGAACGTATAAATCCTAGTGAAGGGAAATGAAAGTGTATGAAACGAACAGACGAATTTAAACGGCTGAAACACAGGAGTAGCAGATGAAATTTTGGTAACGTATCATTTTCTCGATCCAATCAAACAAAATCAACTGTCTAATTGTCATTATTTCAAACCCACAACAGTGTTCAACAAGACAAATCGACACAATACACAGCTAATCAACGAAAGGAATCTTAAAACTCTGAATTAAGCATCTAGAACATCCAATCCACCTTAAATACGATTTAAAACTGAACGAATAAGGCATGACCATAAGCTAAATTCGAGTGAAATCAAAGAGTATGAAACGAACAAACAAATTAACTGACTGGAACAGATGAGTAGCAGATGAAATTCGGTAATGTGTCATTTTGTCGACCAAACAAACTAGTTAGCGGATTGGGAAAAGAAAAAATTACGGAGGAAATGAAAATATTGGTGATTCATCAGTCTCACTTACAGTGTCGTCTCTTTGAATCTCAACTTTGTTGAATGGAGCTGAGGTAGCAGACTCAGTAGCCATAGCTCGAAGGTGAGAAATGTGGATATAGAAATGAAGGTGTTTGTGATTTTGTGTACAGGGACGAGGGTTTTAGCGAAGAATCTAGAACCGCATATCGCGTGTTACACGACTTGTAAAATCAAATCTGATTAAAAACAACATTTCAATTGAAGAGTGTATTCTCCATACAAAGGGTCACTAGTTTAATTTTTTGAAATTTATAATATTATTATTATTATTATTATAATATAGAATTGTGATTAGAATTCGTCGAATTGTACAAAATTCGTTCATATTCAATTATTATAATTAATAATACTTTATACTTTAATATTTCCGTACTACCTAACAGTCACAAAATAAATCAACCGTGTATGATCTAAATTACCAATTTTAACTTTAACGTATGAAATGTAATCCATAAACATAAAAATGTCAATAAATATATTATGATAGATTAATAATTAATATATTAATATTAATTTATAAAGGTTGTGACGACTAACAAGTGTGATATTAATTTAGAAGTTTTTAAGTACAATAAGTTAATTACGATGTACATTAGTTATTTAGTTAACTAAGAAAATAAATTTCAACACAAATTATAATTGACATTTTCTAAATTTGAAACTCTATAATAATCGGTTTTTGATATTTTGAAGGATACAAACTAAAGTAAGTAATTTTCTAATCCAGGATAGAAGACCAGCTTTTTTAAAATAATGTAAATAGTAGTAGTATATATACACTAAGTTGGGTGATTCAATGAAATTTTGGTTCTAAAAAAGAAAGTTGGTCAAAATTAGTTTGTGTTTTTAATTTGACGTTGGTTTTTATCAGCTATTGAGATGCGGTTAAAACTGTTTGAATTTGCTATGTCTTCACTAATCTCTATGGGAATAGTGCACAATTACTCAACGTCATAACTTAAACGTAGTAGAGAACATGTGGCATTAAGGCAAATTATGTTTTCCTAGTTGAATGCATCAAATATTATAGTAAATGTTTGATATACAATTCGAATTGAATTTTACCAATTCAAATGACCTATTTCATATACAAAATAAGTCAATTTAAATTGTATACCAACCCGACCCTTAAATATTAATACTATATACTATATATGTATCGTGTAATTGTAATGTACTACTACATGACATGATGACAACTTGTGAATTTATACAATATAGTAGCGTGGCTTATCAACACAGTTGACCCCAATAACTATTGACCTCATCACTCTTGAGTCTCGACTCTTGTAGTCTTGTGGACTCTGATGTTACCAAATGACCTAACCTCCAGTTTCTTTAATCATAAATTTTGGAAAAACCACTGGTTGTTCGGTATACCACTGTAGACTATAGTTCAAATTAATTGCATTTTTTTCTAAAAAATATATATGAAAATTTAATTAGAATTTAAATAATTTATTATTTTAAAACAGATTAAAATTCAGACAATTCAATTTTAGTTATATATTAAATATATAATTTTAGCAAGTGTATTGCGGATTCTCAGAAAAAGTCACCTGAACCCAATTCACCTCTGTGGAAGCTTTCAACAAAAGTGTGAGTTCAGATATCGCAAGACAAATAGAGACGAACAGAAACTTACAAGTGCTAGTACGTACAATTACTATAAAACCAATTTGATGTTTGAACAAGTATTTTTAGCATCAAATTGATCATAATAAATTAATAGTACAGTGAAAAATCTCATTCATCTCTTCAACAAGTGGGAAAATTTCTATATTGATCCGATTCTTGGTCTTCAACGTATGATCAGTGCACAATATATAAGTCAACATTGAAACATTGATGTAGAATTCACACTTGCCAAAATGCATCTGTCACTGATCTGTCTCATGAACTGGTTTCTCTTGGCCAACTTCGTGGCATCCCAAGTTACTAGTGCAACATTTTCTAACACTACTACCTTCCCCATCGCCAAGCCAGGTTGCCCTTCCAATTGTGGGAACGTCACCATTCCGTACCCGTTTGGGGTATTAGGGTCCGGGGCGAATTGCTCCCTGAATCCATGGTTTGATGTCGGCTGCGATGCTGAAGATGTCCCTTACATGATGGTAACAACCCGAAATGAGCATCGCCTCGTCAACATCTCTGAGTCCAACATACGAATCAGGATTCCCGACTTCTCTAGTCGCTGCGATGACCAAGTGACAGTTAATATAACTCTAGATTACTCCGATACTCCTTACTCTTTTTCAGAAGCAAACAAGCTAACACTGATCGGATGTTCAGACTTGGCTGTTCTTGAAGTCAATTCCAGGCAGTACTCGACCCCTAATCTTACCGAAAGTAATTTTGCCACCGGATGTGTTTCCTTCTGTTCTGAGGGGGATTGGACCAGGAACGGTTCTTGCCCAGGAAATGGATGCTGCCAGATCTCCGTGCCTAA
Source organism: Plantago elongata (assembly GCA_036897095.1). NCBI lineage: Eukaryota > Viridiplantae > Streptophyta > Magnoliopsida > Lamiales > Plantaginaceae > Plantago > Plantago elongata. The sequence goes on along the minus strand of JAYMSP010001582.1, from coordinate 4,817 downwards.
AGGTACGATTTCTCTGAACTCTACAATCGTTAGGATGCAACAGCAGTTGGGGAGGGGAATAGTCGACCTCTGTAGTTTCTCTTTCGTTGGAGAGGTGGATACTTTTGCATTTGCGGCTGTTCGCAACGTGTATACAGTATGGAATTGGATGCAGAGTGCACCTATGGTCTTAGACTGGAGGATTAGCGACGAAAGTTGTCAAGAAGCAGAACGTAATTTGACTTCTTTTGCTTGTCAAGACAAGAGCATTTGTGTTGATGCCGAAGCTGGGGTACAGGGCTACAGGTGTAAGTGTTTGGAGGGATACGAGGGCAACCCTTACCTTCATCCAGGGTGCAGAGGTTAGTTTTCAATTTCTTGGAGACGGGAAGTCACAAATGTGCTACTACTACTAGCTATAGATGCGGATTGAATTATGGAATATTTTTACTATTATATTTCTGTTTCTTAGTTATTTGATATTTGATATTTTCCTAGCTTTGAATTATCGTTCTTCCTTGCTTATCCATGCACGCTGCATTATATACCCAGTACATTTTTTCCTAACTAGTGAGAATCTTGCGTGGTGATGTAGATATTAATGAATGTGATATCAATCCTTGCCCGTCAGACGCGATGTGTATCAATACTCCAGGAAGCTATGAATGTGGATGCATTTCAGGTTATCAATTTTATGACGATCGCAATATTACCGGGTGCAGAGGTTAGTTTTCAATTTCTTGGAGACGGAAGTCACAAATGTGCTATTACTACTAGCTATAGTGATGCGGATCGAATATGGAAACTCCATGAAATATTTTTACTATTATATTTCCGTTTCTTAGTTATTTGATATTTGGTATTTTCCTAGTTTTGAATTATCGTTCTTCCTTGCTTGTCCACGCACGCTGCATTATATAGCCAGTACAGTTTTTTCCTAACTACTGAGTATCTTGCCTGGTGATGTAGACATTAATGAATGTGATATCAATCCTTGCCCGTCAAACGCGATGTGTATCAATACTCCAGGAAGCTATGAATGTAGATGCATTTCAGGTTATCAACTTGATGGCGATGGCAATATTACCGGGGAATCAATTTGTATCCAGATTCCCCAGCCCAAACTCAGCAAACTTGCAATCGGTAATTCCCTGATAAACAATATATGTTCATGTTCTGCTTTGGTTTTATTTACAGTGATACTATTGCAATTAGTTGTAGAGTTAGTTACACAATAGGAGTATATCTTATAGCAATAGAAAGGCCTTACATTATTTGTTCCATATCTTCACAGGTTTGATATCAGGCATGAGTTTAATTGCATTACTATCATTCTCCTATGGGTCAGCACAATTCGTGAAGAAGAAAAAGAACCAAAAGCGAAGACAAAAGTTCTTCAAACAGAATGGTGGCCTTCTCTTACAAAAAGAAACCTCTGCCAATGAAGGAATCATGAGAAAAACACGAATTTTCAGTGCAAAGGAGCTGGAGAAAGCCACCGACAAGTTCATTGAAAGTCGAATACTTGGCCAGGGAGGACAAGGGACAGTGTACAAAGGAATGCTGTCAAATGGGCAAATTGTAGCAGTCAAGAAATCAAAATTAGTCAATGAAGACAAGTCCAAAGATCTTGTTGAACAGTTCATTAACGAAGTTGTGATAATGTCACAAATCAGTCACAGGAATGTAGTTAAACTTTTAGGATGTTGTTTGGAAACAAAAATCCCTCACCTGGTTTACGAATTCATGCCGAATGGAACTCTTCTTAATCTTATACAGGACACCGAGTTCCCATTCTCCTGGAAGATGAGGCTAATAATTGCGGCAGATGTGGCAGGTGCACTTGCCTATCTACACTCAGCAACTTCAGTCCCCATCTTTCACAGGGACATCAAGTCCAGCAATATACTTGTGGACGAAAAATTCATTGCGAAGGTGTCGGATTTCGGAACGTCGAAATCAGTCCAGGTGGACCAGACTCATCTGACTACACTTGTGAACGGAACATTTGGATACATTGACCCTGAATACTTCAGGTCAAGCCAGTTCACAGAAAAAAGTGATGTTTATAGTTTTGGAGTCGTGCTGGTCGAGCTTCTGACCGGGCTGAGAGCAATAATACCATCGACTAACGAAGGAGATGATAAGAGCTTGGTGTCACGTTTTACTTCAACAATGGAAAACAATAATCTAGAGTTGATTTTAGCGAGCCAGGTTTCTGGAGATGGAGAAAGGAACGAGGTATTGCGAGTAGCAGAGCTTGCGACAAGATGCTTGAATTTTAACGGCAAGAACAGGCCGACTATGAAAGAAGTGGCCATGGAATTGGAGAATGTTCGAAAATCTCAAATGGGTGCAGCAGATGCAACGGAAATACCTGAAGATTCTGCTAGTTTCAACCAAGTGTTTTGGATAGAGAATTCAAACTACAGTTGGACGGATACTTCTGATTTTTTCACTGCATCATCATCAGATGTTTTTCCGATCATGCATGACACAACATGAGTGGGAAATTCTGTGAAACTAGTTGTTGCAAACAAAATCTAATCCTCGCAATAGTATTATATATTACAGTCACAAACTCACAATGTTTAAGAATCTTAAAACTCTTATTTGAGCATCTATAACATCCAATCACGTTATATACGATAGAAGATTGAACGAAAAAGCATAAGCTGAATCCTACTGAAGGGAAATGAAAGTGTATGAAACGAACAGACAAATTTGAACGGATGAAACACATGAGTAGCAGATGAAAATTCGGTAACCTATCATTTTCTCATCAAATCAAACTATAATTTCAAATCCACAACAGTGTTCAATAAGAGAAATCGACACGATACACAGCTCATCAACACAAGGAATCTTAAAACTCTGAATTGAGTATCTAGAACATCAAATCAACATTATACACGATTGAAGATTGAACGAATAAGGCATGACCATAAGCTGAATTCGAGTGAAATCTAAGTGTATGAAACAAATTAAATGGCTGAAACAGATGAGTAGCACATGAAATTCGGTAATGTGTCATTTTGTCTACCAATCAAATTAGTTACTACAAGAAAACAGCGTTTTACTAATGAAATTTTTCTAACGGAATGATTTTCCGTTAGAACATTAACGTAATGTAGTATAATCAAAATCAAATGCCAGACCACCAACTTGATGTTGTAGTATTTGCTTTGCTGACACATAAACCACCACCTCCCTCATTTTCTTTCGTTCACCAAATTATTTTGTCACACTTTTAGCCCTACAGGTGGCCTATCTACTGCGATCAATCTTTTCCAATCGTGTAATGGCACATATTGGGCTTCTATCACTGCACTTGCAAAGTTAAAAAGTCTCTACCACATATAAATTTGTTAGTGATTTTAACATTTCTTTAAAATTAAATTTCAATATATAGAGATTTAAGAACGATTTATTCAATGCTAAGTCTCTTTTAAAGCACTCCCTTTTATAAAGAATGTGAGATCCGTGTGTCATTTTATGTGAATTAAACATTCATTATGAGTAGGGAGTGCAACGAGTGAGACCAACGTCTCCAAAAACAACCGATTGAATGGCACAATTAAAAGTTCAACAGAGGGGTAGTCCTCCCATGAGATTTTGGAAAAGATATGGGCTTGCAAGTAAAGCCCTCTTAGTCAGTAGCAGTAGTAGGTTTAGCCTACCAACCCCCTTAATTTTTTATTTGCCTACTTGATCAGTAGTAACACTTTACAATTAGCAGTGTGTAAACAGCATAAACACAATAGAGACCAACATCTGGCAGAACAAGTGACTCGCCACCTTCACTTGAGAGACCAGAGCGGCGGTGGTGAGATTTGTCTGAATCAACCATGGCATCCAAATTATGGGCAATCAGAACTGCTTCCTATCTCAAGATCTCTGTTCCTTTCCGTGGTTTCGCCACTGGTAATTAATTACTTTCATCAAATCAAAATGTGATGGTACCTTTTTTATTCCACCGATTGTAAATTGCTGGCCTGAAGATTATTACTGTCTTCTCTTGTCCCAAATCTTGGTGATCTACGTTTTATTCCAATAAAGATCTGTCTTTTTTTATTTTCTTCAACTTTTTTTGGTAAGATTCTGTTTGCTTTTTTTTCTGGAACTGATCTGTGTACTGTTGAGTGTTGTCATATCATTGCTGTGTCAGTTCACATTTTGGGATTTGGATGTGTGTAAATTTGATTTCAATTGCTACCTAGTTCATCTGTGATACTGGAATGAATTAATAAATTATGGAACTTGGGTCTGTTCTGTTTGTGGCTCTTGAAAAGTCCCAACTTTTCCACATTTACTCAAAATGCTTGATCAAGGTAGCAACTTTATAATTTGTGTACCAGTTTTATGTTCGTTTGGTGGAAGGAAAAACGGAACATTTTCTGGGCATTTCAGTAGAACTGTATCAATATTAATCCATATCTTTGTGTAAAGTATGATGTCATTGAGATGGATCATTTGCTTATTAGTTATTACTTCATTCTTCAATGAAGTGTGTTTGCAATCAACAACGTCACTTGGGAAATGGGTGATGATAAATTTAAACTGTTCTTTCATAACATGTGAATCTGTCACGACCACAGGGTCAAAAATACGTGGTCTATAATCTCACATGTTTCTTCTTGATCGTTGTTGATGTTGGTTTAAGCTTAGGATGATTGCAGCTTGTATACATTGCTAGCTGTGGCGTCTATACTGATAATGATCTTTTTTTTAAATAGAATGCTTGAGTTTCTGATTTAGTGCGTTACCATTTACCAAGTGCTTAGACTCCATATGATTCTTATTAACTTAAAGTTAGTGGAATGATTCAAATTTTAAAT
>JAYMSP010001581.1:0-30667 GCA_036897095.1 Plantago elongata | reverse complement strand
CCCCCTATATTACCCCACCACTACTCCTTCATTTCCACAATTCATCCCAGATTAAGCTTAAAAATCCAATCTTGCTACCTAAGAAACCAACCCTTTTCAATGGCAGCACTCAATAACAACACCAATTTCCAAGATTTCTTGCCCCTCATGTCCGATAAGCTTGGAGGGGATGGTTTGATTGGCGAGCTCTGTAAAGGGTTCCGGTTACTTATGGATTCTGAGAAAGGGGTTATCACATTTGAGAGCTTGAAGAAGAACGCTTCTTATTTGGGGCTTCAAGACCTGTCTGATGATGATTTGAGGAGTATGTTGAAAGAGGGTGACTTTGATGGTGATGGTGCTTTGAACCAGATGGAGTTTTGTGTTTTGATGTTTAGATCGAGTCCTGAGTTGATGGACCAGTCTCAGTTTTTGTTGGAAGAGGCTCTTGAACAGGAAGGTCTTGCTGGATTGTAGTAGCTTTTTCTTATTTCTTTCTTTGGCTGTAATCATGAGGATCATTTGACTTGTTAATTTTTCTTTCTTTTTGGGGATTTGTTCATGGTATGTGGTTGTACCGATTCCGGTTGTAGTTGTTATTTGGAAATGGCGAAATTCGAACTATACAGAGAATGTCAATGAATAAAATTGGGTTTCTGATAAGGTCTTGGTGTAATGCTAATCTTAGTTTCTTGAGTTTTCTTATTTGGTTAGCTGTAGTATGAAATAGGCAATTTGGTGATTACTGAAAGAAGAACATGTTTTAATATTCATAGTTGGCAACCAAGTGATTTCTGAGATACCTATTGAATTCTTGATGTATAGTGGATGTGTATGAGTCTATTTTGTTATTGCAGTGCTGCAATGCTATTATAGAAGGACATTAAGGTTGTGATCTTCGTTTGTACTGTGAATATGATTAGTGGCATGTAATTACACATGCTTGAGATGCTTATCTTGTTCTGGATTCATATTGTTCATTTGGTCTGATAGATTGTAAGATATGGGAGTCCAGGGCCTTGTAAGTCTCAGTTGCGGATCCAATACTATGAATGTGGGATACGAGTCCTGTACCTTGAGATTAGATCCTAACAGGTTCTCCAAATATGGCATGATGGAATCGACCATGGAATCATTTGCACTTAATGTAATGAGCATAGTGTTTTAGTATTCTTATTGTTTATCTGTTAGATGGGATGATGAATGAATCATGTGACAATTACTGAACGAATCTGTTCATGTAGAATTAAGTGCTGTGAAGCTGTATGGCTTACCTATTCTCTAGCAATGATGAGATTCTGAATTCTTGATGTAAAGGGTTGAGTTCGTTATCTTCTTGGCGCTATGCTATTCTCGGAGGATCATATAGGCTGTGAATATTGTGTTTCCTGAATATGATTCAATTTTTTTTTCTGAATTGTATGTGTGGTGGTACTCTTTTTTTTTGTATCATTATTTTTGTGGTATATATGAAAGTAGTAGACTATATAACTCCCCTAAAGTATTCTGTACTGAAAATTTGGGATTGACCCAGCACTTCGGTTCCTAAAGTTGTCCTGGCAAGGTGTAATAAACCATAAACATGATTCGGTCTTTTAGCAATTCTTGTTGGGCCTCTCTATTTCTGAATTATTTATGCCATACTTCTTAATGTTAGAGGGAGTAGGTGATGGGTTGATTTCATAATTACTATCGAATGACGATTAAGGTTGTGAACTTTGTGGTCTGACAATTACTTAACCGGAAAAGCTAGAGTGTAACATGAGCTTATAAATCCCACTTTTGTACTATGAATGTGGGATCCCAAGTCATGTACATTGCTGTATAGATCCTAACAAGGTTGTCCATAAGAAGGCTGATGAAATAAACCATAGAAATGATACTGTCGTCATGTAAATTGTAATGCTACTTGCCCTTTCTTTTTTATGTATAAGATGGCTTCCCTATTTCTCAAGCATTGATGAGATTCTTACTGACTTCTGATGTAGAGTTTTGTCTTATCCAATTACTCTGTATCTTATTGAATACTTGATGTAGTGTGAGTAGGTATGGTTGGATTTCATGATCATAGCTGCTAGTTATTATTGAGAATGATTAAGGCTGTGAAACCTGCATGTTTCCTTAATGTCATGAAAGTTTTTAGCTACAAGTACATGAATGCTAATATCATTTTGGATTGTTTTTATCGTGATTTGACCCCAACCGGGAAATCTTGATCGTAAGGTGAGAGTGAGATATCCCACTTTAGTATCTTGACCAAGAAAAATGGATTTCCGGGTCATGTACCTTGGCGTTATGGTCCTACCAGGTTGCTGGTGGCATGAAGAAATAAACCATGGAAGACTTGTAATATTCCATGATGCTGTGGATTTCCTGCTTTATTGATGAGATACTTTGTGAATCTTGATGTAAGACTATCCTTCAAATCTTGATAGAGCTATTCTTTTCACACTTCAATTATGAGATACTTATTGCCTCTTGATGCAGAGGGTTAGGTATCAAGTGAATTTGATATTCGGGAAGTTACTATGATATTATCGAAGGGACAATTAAGGGCAGGTGAACTTTTGTGTGTTTCCTAAATTTCAAGGAGTCTTTATTTTCATGCCTTAAGTCATTGTTTGGTTTTACTTTCTACAATGCTACTGAAGACTTTTTCCTCTTTGATCATATGGAAGTCATTTTCAGGGGTAAAACTTCCTGTTTATTGTTGCATCATAAATTAGAAAACTGTATATTTATGAGATTGTTTATTATGCCGTAATAAAATTGCAGATGTAGTATTGCGCTTGGACTGAATCTTGACGTTAAAATACATACTTATTATCATTTTTTCCTTTGTTCGACTGAGAATAAAACCATATCTTTCTGTATCTTGCCTGCTATTGGTTAGTTAGAGAAAAGACCTGGTCAAGGGCAATGAATGTTATCATACTTGCGTTATAATATCAATTTTATCATTTTGGAAGGTCTTGTCTTCAAGGACGCTTTCATACATATAATGATCTAGGTGTCTGCTTGTGTCAACCACTGACTATAACCAGGTGTCGGCTTGTGTCAAGAAGTGATTTGTAAAGAAGTTGATTTGTATTGCAATTCCATAAGGGTGGGATTTTTCTACATAGGAAGTTGCTGACCAAGAGCTGATTAATATCAACATCATTCTTGGACTAGTAGAAGCCACTTGCTTGCAAAAATAAAAATGGAGTCTTTCTTGGTCAATTGGGTTATGGGATTCGAAAATCTCCGTTTTGTTTTTGGGTGAGAAGTTATGCGAGTACGATGGGTGCTCTTTGCATTCTACCTCATCTTTTATGTGTAATTTCGATTTTGCTGATGCTACCTGCTGCTTTGCCTGATAGTATTACTGGATCACAATCTCTCCGAGATGGTGAAACACTGGTTTCAAGTGGTGGCAGTTTTGAGCTGGGATTTTTCAGTCCAGGTAGTTCAGCGGGACGATACTTGGGTATTTGGTATTACAACATTCCAGTCAGAACTGTAGTTTGGGTTGCAAATAGGCAAAACCCAGTCGGGGACTTGTCTGGTTCGTTGTCGATTAACAGCACAGGCGGTCTAGTACTGTTGAATGGAACTAATGGTGTTGTTTGGTCAAGTGGTTTTGTTGCAGCAGCTCAAAATCCAGCAGTGCAACTTTTAGATACGGGGAATCTTGTTTTACGAGATGGTAATACAAATATTTTATTGTGGCAGAGTTTTGATTATCCATCTGATACATTATTACCAGGAATGAAACTTGGTTGGGACTTGAGAAAACCTCTCAACAGACGTCTGTCATCATGGAAAAGTCCTGATGATCCATCACCTGGGGAACTGAGCAACGGCATTGAGCTTGATACATCTCCACAGGCGGTATTGATGAAGGGAACTAGGAAGTATTTCCGAGGGGGTCCATGGAACGGCCTAAGATTTAGTGGTGCTCCTGAATTAAGGACCAACCCAGTTTTTAGCTTCAAGTTTGTTGCTAACCAAGATGAGGTTTACTACATTTACGAGCTTCTTAATACGTCTGTTATCACCAGGCTTGTGTTGAATGATACTACATCCAACCGAGAGCGCTATGTATGGGTTGGTGCAGATAATTCATGGAGGCTTTATGCATCGGTTCCTCGTGATTATTGTGATAATTATGGCTTGTGTGGCGGTAATAGTATATGCATCATCAGTGAATCACCTGTTTGTCAATGCTTAAAAGGTTTCAAACCAAGATCGCCCCAGAGCTGGAATTCTGTGGACTGGTCAAATGGATGCATGAGGAGTGAGCCATTGAACTGTTCCGAAAAACACAGATTTGTCAAACTTTCTGGCATAAAGTTACCAGATACTGTCCGTTCTTGGGTTAATATAACCATGAATTTGAAGGAATGTAGAGAAACATGTTTGAGAAACTGTTCTTGTATGGCTTACATAAACTCGGATATTAGAGGGCATGGTAGTGGATGTATCCAATGGTACGGAGATCTGATTGACATTAGACAGTTCTCTGATGGTGGACAGGAACTTTATGTACGAATGCATGGATCTGATACAAGTAAGTGTCTCTTCTTTTTCCTGCTTCCATAGATTTTGCCTGCTCAATTGGTGCACATACTTGTGTCTTGATCATTGTGCACTTATACCATTGCAGTGGAACATCTTTTAGGAGATGATCTGTTTAAGGCTTATTTCTCTTCCTCTTTTGACAGAAAATAAGTCTCTGGTGATAGCAGCTGCAATTGTAGTTCCTGTTATAGTTTTCATGTTCCTAGTCGGTGTGTACTGCTTTCTTCGCAGAAGAAAGATGAACGCCAGAGGTGATTAAAGTGATTGTGCTATAAATTATTTACTATTGGTAGAAATACTACTTACTCTGTTGTACTCCAGTGATTTCCAATTTACAGACCTTTCACTATTTCAATGCAATAAATTCTTCCCGAGATGGATGGAGATATATCATAAAAATAAGAGGAAGAAAGAGAAGAATTAAAATAGCACTTTAAATCTGTAGAATTTTTTACCATATATTTTTTTTTGGGGCAGGTGAAGATGAAGATTCTGAGAACGATGATATGAACATTCCCTTTCTTCAGTTGGCTGTAGTTTCTCGTGCCACAGATAATTTTTCTGTGGGCACCAAGCTTGGTGAAGGTGGATTTGGACCCGTGTACAAGGTGATTCTAGCAAAAGTTAAAAACAAAATATGTGTAGAGAACCAGTGCATTCATTGTTTATTTCTCTGAGTTTCCGGCTACATGTTTTAGTATATACTTACTTTTCTACTTCACAAGAGATACTTAATATTCTCCTGGCCGATTTAATCCCTAACAAGTTACAATTCTCAGGGCTTATTAGCTGATGGACGGCATATTGCTGTCAAGAGGCTGTCAAAAATCTCAGGACAAGGACTCAACGAGTTCGCAAATGAAGTGAAACTAATTGCTAAACTTCAACACAGAAATCTTGTCAGGCTTCTGGGTTATTGCATCGAACATGATGAGAAAATATTGGTTTATGAATACATGCCCAATGGAAGTTTGGACTCATTTCTCTTTGGTATGTAATTGGGACTAGCTTGTAGTTATATTTTGTTTGAACAATAACTTTTGTGACTAACGCTTCATTTATATGCTGCTATGATTCTGAAATGACAGATCAGACAAAAGGGTCAATATTAAATTGGTCCAAGCGGTTTGGCATCATATGTGGAATTGCAAGGGGGCTTGTCTACCTTCATCAGGACTCAAGGTTGAGAATTATCCACCGGGATCTCAAGCCAAGTAATGTATTACTTGATAATGAGCTGAACCCAAAAATTTCCGACTTTGGCCTGGCTAGAGCTTTTGGAGGCGATCAAAATGAAGATAATACAAGACGAATTGTTGGCACATAGTATGCAAATAGTGAACTTTTTGAATCTAGTTCTTTTGGCTGCATTATTTATTAATTGTTCATTTTTTATCTTATTATGTAACCACTAACCAGTTTACTGACTCTAAATTCTCTTGCTGCAGTGGGTATATGGCACCTGAATATGCAGTCTATGGTTTATTTTCTGCAAAATCTGATGTCTTTAGCTTTGGGATTCTAGTGCTGGAGATCGTGAGTGGAAAGAAAAATATAGGGTCTCACCATACCAAGGACGTCCATCATAATCTTATTGGATATGTAAGTATGTTACATGTAGGGGATAATCACACACTTGCCTAGTCTATATGCTATAATATTCTATGTAAATTGCAAAATGTATTCTAAAGCACTTCTTTCTTGGTTTTGCTGAAAGTTGCTCTGAATAAATCATTCGGAGTTAACATCAAGTATTACTTACAGTGCATTGTTTATGGAGATGTTCTTGCCTTTGCATAAACTAAACTAACAAAACTATCCCTTGTCCATTATGTTGAGTATATTTGTTTAAACCCCCCCACCCCTATTCAGGCGTGGAAATTATGGACAGAAAGCAGACCACTGGAACTACTCGATTCTTCATTGGATGATATGCTTCTTGAAACTGAAATGATTCGATGCATCCATGTGGGCCTGCTGTGTGTTCAGCAGAATCCAGAAGATAGGCCAACCATGTCAACAGTGGTTGTAATGTTGAATGGAGAAGGTACACTTCCCCAGCCAAAGCAGCCTGGTTTTTTGATAGACTTGATACCTAGTGAAACAGGTTCTTCATCTTGCAAGAATGAATCAGGTTCTGTCAATGACTTCAGCATAACACATGTGATGGCACGCTGAGTGATTAAGAGCAAGTGTTTGTGCATAAGAAAAGATCTCTTGTCATGGCTCAAAGGCCGTATCATATTTTAGGTTTTGTGATTTTCCGCCCTCTTTTTATTTGGATGAATGTTTATTTTCATGTTATGAACACTTTGGTTTACCACTTGCAGAATATGATTAGTGCTTTTCGGCTACTTGTAACTTTCATTTTGGCTCTCTGATCAAGATATCCGTTTTTTCTGGTTTTCCTATATTTTGAACATGTTTCAAGTGCTAGATAAATAAGTTGAGGTAGAAGTTTTCTTGACTCAGTTGAAGATCATACGTTTGTCAATCCGTTACTGTCTCTGTTGAATTTTCACTACTGATGCTGACTTCTTGTTCGTATGCATAAGCTAGATTCATTACACTACTGTATATTATTGTAGTTCCTTTCACAAAGCAAATGCTAAGTGGGTGGGCCAACACCATATATCTTTTTCTGCTTACTGTATTTATTTCTAGCCTCTTCTTTACCTTTACTTTTCTTGATTATATAATAATATTGTTAAAAAGAATTATAATTTATACCATGTCGAGCGATGAACTTTATAGAGGTTGTATAGAATACTACATAAAATTTCCATTTTACGAATATAATTATTAATAATGCATACCAGAAACTGTAACCGTATAATTTGGAGTTGGGCAGATGTGCTATAATACTATTATTTATTATTTGTTTTCCTTGATATTCTCCATATTTTTCATAAAAGTCGTGTATAACTGCTAAGTCATTTTCGTAGGGTCTGTTTTCTGAATTTAAAGAATGAGTCATTATTATTTTCATGCCCTTAATCATTGTAGTGTTAAAAGTGCTTTTCAGTAGAATTTGAATGCAAGTTTTTATGTCTTTCTACTGCTTTTTCTTCTTCATTGCCCTGTATATAATCGAATCACATGTATAAGGCATGATTCAATATTTCTGAATGCTTGGAGATTTGCAGGTATAGAGCCATGTATCTGCTTGTGTCAACCAATGATTTGTAAACAAGTAGATTTACATTATAAATCCTTCAGGGTGGAATTTTCGACATTATTAACATCATCCTTGAACTTAGTAGAGGCCACTTGCTTGGAAGTTGACAAAATAGTCTTTCTTGACCATTGTGTTTATGATATTAGAAAATCTCCGTAGTGCTATTGGCGAGAAGTTATGAGAGTACAATGGCTGCTTTTTGTGTCCTGCTTAATCTTTTATGTGCAGTTTTATTTTTGCCGGAACTATCTGCAGCTTTGACTGATAGTATTACTCCATCACAATCTCTTCGAGATGGTGAGACACTGGTTTCAAATGGTGGCAGATTTGAGCTGGGATTTTTCAGTCCAGGTAGTTCAGCGGGTCGTTACTTGGGAATTTGGTACCACAATATTCCAGTTAGAACTGTAGTTTGGGTTGCAAATAGACGAAACCCAGTTGGGGACTTGTCTGGTTCATTGTCGATTAATAGTGGTGGTCTGGTACTATTCAATGGAATTAATGGCGTCGTTTGGTCAACTGGTTATGTTACAGCGGCTCAAAATCCGACAGTCCAACTTTTAGATACTGGGAATCTTGTGTTACGGGATAGTAACACGAATAGTTACTTCTGGCAGAGTTTTGATTATCCATCTGATACATTGTTGCCAGGTATGAAACTTGGTTGGGACTTGAGAAGGTCTCTTAACAGACACCTATCTTCATGGAAGAGTCCTGATGACCCTTCACCTGGGGAACTGAGCAAGTGCATTGAGCTTGATGCATATCCACAGTCTGTGATGATGAAGGGCACTAAAAAGTATTACCGAGGGGGTCCATGGAATGGCCTAAGATATAGTGGTGCTCCTGAACTAAGGACCAATCTGGTGTTTAGCTTTGAGTTTGTTGCTGACCGAGATGAGGTTTACTATATGTTCCAGCTTCTTAATACATCTATTATCACAAGGATTGTGTTAAATGAAAGTACATCAACACGTGATCGGTATGTGTGGGTTGAGACAGATCAGTCCTGGAGGCTTTACGCATCTCTTCCCCGTGACTACTGTGACAATTATGGCTTATGTGGTAATAATGGAATATGCATAATCACTGAGTCACCTGTTTGTCAGTGTTTAAAAGGTTTCAAACCAAAATCACCCCAGAGCTGGAATTCTGTGGACTGGTCGAGCGGATGCACAAGGATTGAGCCATTGAACTGCTCAGAAAAGCATGGCTTTGCCAAAATATCTGGTATAAAATTACCGGATACTGTCCATTCTTGGGTAAATAGAACCATGAATTTGAAGGATTGCAGAGAGACATGTTTGAGGAATTGTTCTTGTATGGCTTATACAAGCATGGATATTAGAGGGAGAGGTACTGGATGTGCCCTTTGGTTCGGTGATCTGCTTGATATTAGACAGTTCTCCGATGGTGGACAGGATCTCTATGTACGAATCCAGGAATCTGGTACAAGTATGTTCGTCTCTTTCTTTCTCTCTCTCTCTCCTTTTCTCCCTTTCATGTTTCGTCAGTTGCACTTGTGTCTAAATCTGATCATCGTGCACTCGTATGATTGCAATGGTACATGTTTTAAGACATGAGCCACTCACAATCCTTTCTTTTCCATCATTCATCCTTTTGGCAGAAAATAGAGTTCTGATGATAGCAGCTGCAATCATACTTCCCGTGGTAGTTCTTGTGTTAGTTGTCCTTCTGTATACTTTCCTTCACAAAAGAAAGATAACTGCAAAAGGTGAGTAAATTAATTGTACTATGAGTTATCTTGCTATTGTTAGAAATACATGTCCAGTTAGAAACTCTATTCATGATCTGTTTCATATTATTCCATGAAAGGGATACTCAAGTTCAACTTGCTTTGTTGTCCGATTTACAAATGCTTCTCCATTTTAATATTCCCGACCATGATTGAGATGATGCACTTCAAATAATCTGTCAAACTTTTACCTTGGCCTTTGTTTGGGCAGGTATAGTTGAAGCTGCCGAGAAAGAAGATATGGACCTTCCCTTTCTTCAATTTGCAGCAGTTGCTCGTGCCACTAATAATTTTTCAGTGGGCACCAAGCTTGGTGAAGGTGGATTTGGGTCTGTCTACAAGGTGATCTGGTGAACTTAAAAAATTATATCCAATATGAGAGGCGCATTTTGATCTAATGGAGATGAACAAGACATTCATTTTTTATTCTTCTTCTTTTTGTTAAATAATTTTGTACTTCATAAATGGGTAATGGTTTTGAAGGGAAAAGAATGTAGAAACATAATATGGTTCCTATATAGTCTCTAAAAAGGTATAAATTTCAGGGCTTACTGGTTGATGGCCGGTATGTTGCTGTTAAGAGGTTGTCAAAAAGCTCTGGACAAGGACTAAACGAGTTTGCAAATGAAGTGAAACTAATCTCAAAACTTCAACACAGAAATCTTGTCAAGCTTCTCGGTTGTTGCATAGAAAATAAGGAAAAGATATTGGTTTATGAGTACATGCCCAATGGAAGTTTGTACTCCTTTCTCTTTGGTATGTAGTTTAGACTATCCTGTAAGTTATTCTTAGAACTATAATTTTTTTGACAGCTCCTTTCATCTATATGTGGCCTAAACTGATTCCCAAATGTTAGACCGGACAGAAGGATCAAAATTGGATTGGTCAAAGCGGTTTAGCATCATATGTGGAATTTCAAGGGGGCTTGTCTACCTTCATCAGGACTCCAGGTTGCGAGTTATCCACCGGGATCTAAAGGCAAGTAATGTTTTACTTGATAATGAGCTGAACCCAAAGATCTCCGACTTTGGGTTGGCCAGAACTTTTGGAGGCGATCAAAGTGAAGAGAATACACGGCGAATTATGGGCACATAGTACGGAAATCGTGAACTGTGAATCCTGTTCTCTTTTCTGCATTATTTGAATATTCTTCGTTTCTTATCTCATTGTGTAAATGGTCCACTCTGTTTCTTTCCTTTGCAGTGGATATATGGCACCGGAGTATGCAGTGTATGGTTTATTTTCGGCAAAATCTGATGTCTTCAGCTTTGGCATTTTAGTGTTAGAGATTGTGAGTGGAAAAAAGAATAATCAGCACACGGAGGATCATCATAATCTTATTGGATACGTAAGTAGTTTACGTGTAATGATAATCATCACCCATTCGACTAGAACACTTCGTACTTGGTTTTGCTGAAAGTTGCTTCCACAGTCAAAGTTAGGAGGTATCACAATGAATAGTTTAGGCAGATGTTATCTCTTTTGCACATTGTAATAAATCAAAATAATCCTTCTTTGCCTATCATGTTGAGTATACTCATGTTAAATTCCCCTTTTCAGGCATGGAAATTATGGACAGAAAGCAGGCCATTGGAACTACTTGATACTTCCCTGAATGATATGCTTGTTGGAACTGAAATGATTCGATGCATCCATGTGGGTCTGTTGTGTATCCAGCAGAATCCAGAAGACAGGCCAACCATGTCGACAGTTGTTGTTATGCTGAACGGAGAAAGTACACTGCCCCAGCCAAAGCAGCCTGGTTTTCTGTTAGATTTCAAACGTAGCGAAACAGATTCTTCATCTTGCAAGAAGGAATCAGGTTCTTTGAATGAATTTAGCATCACAAGGGTGATGGCACGCTGAGAGATAGATGTCAAATGCTAGTATTTGTGCATTAAAAAAAGATCTTTCGCCAACACTCCCAATTCGTATCCGATTTTAGATTTTGCAGTATTTCCCTCTGTTTCCTTTTTCTCAGCTGGATGTTTATGTTTATATGAATGAAATTTCAATTCAAGAAACGCTTTCTTAATCACTTACCAAGAATGATAAGTTATTTAACTTTGTGTCTTTCCGACCATGATAAATGGTGTTCGGCTATAGTAACTGTAATCTTGCTTGTCTTTGGCTACAACTTTTCTCAACTCAGTTGAAGATCATAGACTTGTGAATTAATATCATTTCTCTTTTGAATTCATATATATTTTTGCCAAGTTTGACAAACAAGGGCACTTCTTTGTTACTTATTTCATTCATGGTTTTATAAAAAAAGATCTATAGACTATTTTCTTTTACCTTTATTTCTTCCTGTTATGTATGTAGAAGCTAGATTCGGTGTACTATATCATTTTCATTTGGAAATTTACTATAGGACTTAAATGGTTAATCGAAGCAAATGATTAATGTTGTGATTTTGCGGGCTTCCTGAATATGATTAATGTTAATCTCATATTGTGGCTTAACCCAACTAGGAATGCTAGATTTGAAGCTATGAGAGTCCGACCCATTATAAATCCCGGACCGAATGTCAGATCGAGGTCATGTACCCCTACCCTAACAGATTGCATCAAGTAAACCATGGAATATATGAAAGCCTCTGCATTGACCATTGTATTTGCATGTCAATATGCTTTTTCTAAATAGACTGTTCTTTGAAAATTTGATCCATATAAAGCTATTTTTTAAACTCATTTGAAAGAGATACTTATCAACTCTTGAGGGGTTAGGTAGTGACTGAATTTGATTATGAAATAGAGATGGTTGTTATTATTGATAGGATCTGTTAAAGTAGTTGGCTTTATGTGTTTTTTATCATATGGAGCCACTTTCAGGGGCCCTACTTCCGGTTTAATCAATCAAGTTTTATTATGGTTGTTTAATACATGAATGAAAAGGCTTTTGTTTTCTAGTTCTTGTTTTTGAGTTTTTTATATTTATTTATATCCTTCATTTGACTTTTTTGACAAGAACAAGATGTATAATATATTGCATAGTTGATTAGCTTTGGAAGGTCCATGGTTGCTTCCATTCTGAAATACCTTAGACAGGAATACAACAGGTGAATCTGTGAATTTGTCAAGAAGTTACTACATTAGATATCTTTCAGAGTGGAGTTTTCAATATTGATTTGCGGATAAAAATCATCCTTGGACTTGAAGATCGAAGTCACTTTCTTGGAAAACTGACAAAATGGAGTCTTTTCTTGGTTAATTTGGGTATAGCTCTAAAGTCTCTTTTGTGTTGTTGTTAAAAAGTTGCCATGGAGTTTCGATCTCATTTCTTATGTGCAATTCTGTTTTTGCTGAGACTATCTGCTGCTTTGACCGATAATATTACTGCATTGCAATCTCTTCGAGATGGTGAAACGCTCGTTTCAAGTGATGGCACATTTGAGCTGGGATTTTTCAGTCCAGGTAGTTCAAGGGGCAGATACTTGGGAATTTGGTACAAAAATATTCCAATCAGAACTGTGGTTTGGGTTGCGAATAGACTGCACCCAGTTGGGGACTTGTCTGGCTTGTTGATGATTAACAGCACAGGTGGTCTAGTGCTGTCTAATGGAACTAATGGAACTGATGGCGTTGTTTGGTCAACAGGTTCAGTTATAGCAGTTCAAAATCCAGTGATGCAACTTTTAGATACTGGAAATCTTGTGTTTCGAGATGGTAATGCAAATACTTTCTTGTGGCAGAGTTTTGATTATCCGTGTGATACATTCTTGCCGGGTATGAAACTTGGTTGGGACTTGAGGACTTCTCTTGACAGGCGTCTAACGTCATGGAAGAGTCCCAATGATCCGTCACCAGGGGAAATGAGCCAGGGCATTGAGCTTGATGCATACCCACAGGTTGTAATGATGAAGGGCAGTCAAAAGTTTTACCGAGGGGGTCCATGGAATGGCCTAAGATATAGTGGTGCTCCTGAATTAAGGACTAATCCGGTGTTTAGTTTCGAGTTTGTTGTTAACGAAGAGGAGGTTTACTACAGGTATCAGCTTCTTAACAGATCTGTTATTACAAGGATTGTGTTGAATGAAACTACCTCCAACCGTGCACGCTTTGTATGGGTTGAGGCAGATCAGTCTTGGAGGGTTTATGCAACGCTGCCTCGTGATATTTGTGACAATTACAACTTATGTGGTGCCAATGGTGTCTGTGTTGTCAGTGACTCACCTGTTTGTCAATGTTTAAAAGGTTTCAAACCAAGATCGCCTGAGAGCTGGAATGCTGTGGACTGGTCAAACGGATGCATAAGGAGCGAGCCATTGAATTGTTCAGAAAAACACGGCTTTGTCAAACTTTCTGGCATAAAGTTACCTGATACTGTCCTTTCTTGGGTAAATTTAACCATGAATTTGAAGGAATGTAGAGAGACATGCTTGAGGAACTGTTCTTGTATGGCTTATACAAATACGGATATTAGGGGGCGAGGCAGTGGATGTGCCCTTTGGTTCGGAGACCTGGTCGATATTAGACAGTTCTCTGATGGTGGGCAGGATCTTTATGTACGAATGCATGCTTCAGACACTAGTACGTCCCTTTCTTTCTCCTTTATCCTTGTGTTTTAATCGATTCAATTGGTGCACATGAGTCTTTAACATTGATCATCATGCTCTTGTATTATTGCGATAAAGCAACCTTTGGGAAATCATCCACTTATGCCTATTTTGTTTTTTTGACAGAGAATAGGGTTATGGTAATTGCACTTGGAATCGTGCTTCCCATTGTCGTTGTTCTAGTACTTGTTCTTGTGTTCTGTTTCTTTCGCAGAAGAAAGAGATATGCGAAAGGTGAGTAATTTGATTGTACTAGGAGCTATTTTGCTGTTGTTAAAAATACTACCTTTTCAATTATAAACTTCATTTATGATCTGTTTCACATTTTCGATGAATGGGATAGTTGTTCAATCAATTGATGTTGTCCGACTTACAAACTTTTTTCCATTTTAGTGGTAGGACTAGTCTCCCTATGATTGAGATAAATCAATAAATTAGGGGAACAAAAGGAAAAACACTGAGACATTGAACTTGAAATAACATGTCAAATTTTTACCATCGCCTTTCTTTTGGCAGGTAAAGTTGAAGATATGGAGAAAGAAAACATGGACCTTCCCTTTCTACAGTTTACTGCAGTTGCTCATGCCACCAATAATTTTTCAGTGGGCTCCAAGATTGGTGAAGGTGGATATGGACCTGTTTACAAGGTGATTTGGTGAAGTGAAAAAATTATGAAATCGAGAGGAATACAACATTCATGTTTATTCCTCTTTTCTCTTTTAGATAATTTCGTAGTACTTCATAAATTGGTAACCATTTTGCGGAAAAAGAATGAAGAAACATAATATGTTCACAGATCTATTCTCTAACAAGTTATAATTTTCAGGGGTTACTGGTTGATGGGCGACATATTGCTGTGAAGAGGCTGTCAAAAAGCTCCGGACAAGGGCTAGACGAGTTTGCAAATGAAGTGAAACTCATATCAAAACTTCAACATAGAAATCTAGTCAAGCTACTCGGTTGTTGCATAGAACACAAGGAGAAGATATTGGTTTATGAGTTCATGCCTAACGGAAGTTTGTATTCCTTTCTTTTTGGTATGTAGTGCAGACTAACGTCTTAAGTTCTTTTATTTTTTGAAACTATAATTTTGTTACACCTCTTCATGTATACGCTGCTTCAAATGATTCTGAAATTTCAGATAAGACAAAAGGATCGATGCTGAATTGGTCGAAGCGTTTTGGCATCATATGTGGAATTGCCAGGGGGCTTGTCTACCTTCATCAGGACTCCAGGTTGCGAATCATCCACCGGGATCTGAAGGCAAGTAATGTCTTACTCGATGATGAGCTCAACCCGAAAATCTCCGATTTTGGGTTGGCTAGAACATTTGGAGGGGATCAAAGTGAAGAGAATACAAGAAGAATTATTGGCACATAGTATGCAAAGAGTGAACTTTGAATCTTGTTCTGTTTGCTTCAATAATTGAATATTCCTCGTTTTGCATCTTATTAGTTAAACGGTCTACCCTGTTTCTTTTTGTTGCAGTGGATATATGGCACCAGAGTACGCAGGCTATGGTTTATTCTCGACAAAATCTGATGTCTTCAGCTTTGGCATTCTAGTCCTGGAGATCATGAGTGGAAAGAAAAATTTAGGCTCTCAGCACACCAAGGATCATCATAATCTTATTGGATATGTAAGTATTTTACATGTTGAGATAATCATCAGCCAAAAAGCCTTGGAAACTTAGCACTTGTTTTGCCGAAAGTTGCTTAAAAAGTTGGGAGGTATCACAATGAATTGTTTTGGAAGATTTTAACTCGTTGAGTAAACTAAATTATCAGAATAGTCCTTCTCTGTCCATCATGTTGAGTATTTTTGTTTAAATTTCCCTATCAAGGTGTGGCAATTATGGACAAAAGGCACGCCATCTGACTTACTCGATTCTTCAATGAGTGATATGCTTGTTGAAACTGAAATGATTCGATGCATCCATGTGGGTCTCTTGTGTGTCCAGCAGAATCCAGACGATAGGCCGACCATGTCAACGGTGGTTGTGATGTTGAACGGAGAAAGTACACTACCTCAGCCAAATCAGCCTGGTTTTCTGATAGATTGGACTCCTGGCGAAACAGGTTCTTCATCTTGCATGAATGAATCAGGTTCTTCATCTTGCAAGAATGAATTTGTTTCTGTCGATGAATTTAGCATCACAAAATTGGTGGCACGTTGAGTTATAGGCTTTAAGAGCTATTTGTACATAATCATCATGGCTCTGAAAGTCTTACTATTTTAAGTTTTGTAGCCCTTCCTTTTGTTGGCTGGTTGTATATATTCATGTTAATGTTCGTTCAAATCAGCCATGCACAGTTACTTTGAAATGTAATCATCCCAGTCTCATCGAAATTCGAGGCTGATTTTTGTTTTCCTGTACCTGGGACAGGTTTCAAGTGCTCAGTTAATTTTGTTCATTTTAAACTTTCATCAACTCAGTACACGCTCACAATTTTGTCAATTCACTCTGTTGAATATACATATTTTCCCCAAGTGTGACAAAAAAGGCAACTTTTGCTGCTTGATTCATACATCTTTAATTCTTTATAGAAAAATTTGGACATAGATAGTTGTCTTGATTTTGACTTTTTTAATTCTGTTTGTCTAAGCAAGATTCGC
The DNA here is from genome assembly GCA_036897095.1 of Plantago elongata. Lineage (NCBI taxonomy): Eukaryota > Viridiplantae > Streptophyta > Magnoliopsida > Lamiales > Plantaginaceae > Plantago > Plantago elongata. The sequence continues at coordinate 14,017 of JAYMSP010001581.1, read as the reverse complement.
TTTACTGTATTGTAAAGTGGTTGCTTTGCTCTGAAAAAAATCAAATGTAAGTGGAACTGAGCCGGGGTTTATCCTAAGTATGTGTAGAGAAATTGCTTTCTTAGGTTAGATCTGATAATTATTAGCATCATCCCATGCCTGGGAATAATACTATAGAAATTTCCTTTATTCGGTAGCACGAAGACTGGCGATCTATGACTACTTAGGCGCCTGTTTCGATTTCGGGGACTTTCACCTTTCCTGTAGAGCGTAATTGTAAGAAGTTATGGTAATCCCATGGACACTCTCAGGTATATATTGTTGTGTCCATATGTTTCATTTGTTTCTTGTTGAGGATGTCTGTGTTACTGATGATATTAACAGCAGGTCCCAACCCCTGAAACATGGTGAAACACTGATTTCAGGAGGAGCATATTTTGAGCTGAGGTTCAGAGCACAGATACCATGGTATTTGGTGAAAGAATATTCGTGATAGAACTGTCGTGTTGGTTGCAATAAGTATATAACCAATTAGAAATTTGTCTGGTTTGTTGATGATCAATGGAGCAGGTAGACCGGTTCTTGAACATGGTGTAGTTTGGTCGGTAGTTCCAAGTTAGGGAAGCTAGAAATCGAGTATTCAAGTTGTACAGCTTTTGATTCTGGGAATCATGATGCAAGAGACAGCGCTGATGGCAATTGCCTCTGGCAGAGTTTTGATTATTCATCGGATACATTTTTTACCAGGAATGAAACTTGGATGGGACTTGAGAACTTCTTTGACAGGCATTTGTCCTTGTGATCAGTCGTGGAAGCTATACACGCTGCTGCCTCGTGGCTGTTGTGTTAATTATGGTTTCTGTGGTATTCACTTGTTTGTGAGTGTTGAAAAGGTTTTGAACCCAGGTGGAATCTGTGGCTGTTCAAGAAAACATGATTTCACAAAGTTTTGTTGTGTTACAGCTACAGGATAGTAAGTACTCTCGGTCAAAGTCGAGCATTAATTCGAGGGAATGCGAGGAGTTGTGCTTGCAGAAATGTTCTATTATGGCTTCGCATAGGCATAGAGATGCCAGCATTGTCAGATTGTGGTACGTCTCTCATTTTGTTAACAACGTGTTAGCCCAAGTAATGGTCATGAATGTATATGACATAAGGAACAATAGAAATTTAGAAAATAGCTTTAGATAGTTGAAAAGAGATTTTTGAGATGGAATTTACATCCATGTTTTCATTTTAGGTATAGACGGTGAGACTGTCTTGTCACAAACTTTATAAAATTCTCAGTTACTAACAACTATTAAGATATGTATAAATATACTAAAAATAAGATAATCAAACACTACAAAGTTTCTTTTGAACTGGGATTTTTCAGTTTATCATTATCTCTGTTGAATTTATTATAAATAATCTATACACTGTTGCTTTGATGCTGATTTATTGTTGTTTTCTACTTATAAGAAAAATTCTTTGTACTGTAAGTAGTCGCTTTCAGAAGAAAAGCAAATGCAAATGGAACTGACAGGTAGTTTCTTTGGCTACTTTCCATTGGGATATTAATTTAAGGACTGGATGGTATCCACTTGTAACTCTCATAAGGATGCGTAGAGAACTTGATTTTTTCAGGTCAAGGGTCTGATAACTATCAGCATCATCCCATGCCTACAAATGAACCTATATCTTTCCCCTTAATTCGGTAAGCATGAAGACTGGTGGTTATACGACTACTCAAATGCCCGTACCGGTGACAAGTTATGCTAATTGTATGGAGACTCTCAGGTATACATTGTTGTATTGCATATATGTCGTTTGTTTCTCGTTCAGAATATCTGCGTTAGCGGTTGCTATGAACTTGTCCCAACCCTTGAGAGATGGTGAAACACTGGTTTCTGATGGAGGGCAGTTTGTGCTGGGGTTCTTTAGTCCAGGTAGTTCAGAGGACAGGTACCTGGGGATTTGGTACAAGAATATTCCAGATAGAACTGTAGTGTGGATTGCAAACAGAGTAGAGCCAATTAGAGATACGTCTGGCTTGTTGGTGATCGACGGAACAGGTAGCCTTGTTCTTAGAAATGGCACTGATGGTGTGGTTTGGTTGGCAGATCCAGTTAGGGTAGCTAGGAATCCTGTAGTACAGCTTTTGGGTTCTGGAAATCTCGTCGTGAGAGACAACACAGATGGTGATTACCTTTGGCAGAGTTTTGATTATCCATCTGATACATTGTTACCAGGAATGAAGCTCGGACGGGACTTGAGAACTTCTCTTGAGCGGCGTTTATCCTCCTGGAAGAGTGCTGATGACCCCTCTCCCGGAGAACTAAGCATTGGCATAGAACTTGATGCATATCCCCAAGTAGTGATGCTAAAGGGGACCAGAGAGTTTTTTCGAGGCGGTCCATGGAACGGACTAAGCTTTAGCGGGGCTCCTGAAGTGAAGGCTAATCCTGTATTTGACTTCGAGTTTGTTTCTAATAGGGAAGAGGTTTATTACACGTACGAGCTTCTTAATACATCTATTGTCACAAGGCTTGTCTTGAATGAAACTAGTTCTAACCAAGAGCGCTATGTATGGGTTGAGGCAGATCAGTCGTGGAGGCTTTATGCATCTCTGCCTCGTGACTACTGTGACAATTATGGCTTATGTGGTGCTAATGGTATATGCATCATCACTGGGTCACCTGTTTGTCAGTGTTTAAATGGTTTCAAACCAAGGTTAGTCCAACGGTGGAATTCTATGGACTGGTCGAATGGATGCATCCGCGATGAGCCTTTGAATTGTTCAAGAAAACATGATTTTGTCAAGTTTTCTGGCTTAAAGCTACCAGATACTAAGGATTCTTGGGCAAACAAAAGCATGGATTTGAGGGAATGCAAGGAGGCATGCTTAAAGAATTGTTCTTGTATGGCTTATACAAACATAGACATTAGTGGACGAGGTAGTGGATGTGCCCTTTGGTTCGGAGATCTGCTTGATATTAGATGGTTCTCCGATAGTGGGCAGGATCTTTACATAAGGATGCCAGCTTCATCAGATCGTGGTAAGTTTCTCATTTTGTTCACGCTGTCTCTTGTATTAACTGAACTGGCATTGTGAAAAGAAATTTGTATTGAGCTGACTAAATTCATTATTGTTTACAGCGAAGAGGTCTTTGGTGATAGTAGCTCCTATTCTAGTACCCTTAATCATTGCTTTGCTTCTACTCGTCTACTGTCTGACTAGAAGAAAGATGAAGGCAAAAGGTATATACTGTGATATATACACTTGTTTGATCTGGTGCGTAATGTCGATTACTACAATGTTCTTGTTGATGTGTATCTGCATGTTTTGACCAGGTAAAGATGGAGATGCCAACAATAATATAGCCCAGAAAGAAGATCTGGACCTTCCACTTCTTGATTTGGCTAGGATTTCCCGTGCCACGGATAATTTTTCAGTGAAGAAGAAGCTTGGTGAAGGTGGTTATGGACCTGTGTACAAGGTGATCTCCCGCAGATGATTTTTACTAACAAAGCAAATAAAATAAAAACCGGGATAGTTGTTTTACCAAGCATATGTTTTCAGGGATTACTGATGGATAGACAGGAGATTGCTGTGAAGAGGCTGTCAAATAGTTCTGGGCAAGGAGTGACCGAATTCAAGAATGAAGTAAAACTGATTGCTAAGCTTCAGCACAGAAATCTTGTGAAGCTTCTTGGCTGTTGCATTGAAGGAGAAGAGAAAATATTGGTTTACGAGTATATGCCAAATGGGAGTTTGGACTCGTTTCTCTTTGGTTCGTATATGAGAAAACTTTGCTGTCATTGAAACTCTTATATTTCCTATTAGATTGAAATCCTGCTATGTTATATGCCTACATTATCCAGGCAATATGGCTTAGTTTGATTCTGAAATGCCAGATCAGACAAGAAGATTACTATTAGACTGGTCGAAGCGCTTTAACATCATATGTGGAATTGCTCGGGGACTTCTCTACCTTCATCAGGATTCCAGATTACGAATTATCCATCGAGATCTCAAAGCAAGTAATGTTTTACTTGATAATGAGCTGAACCCCAAAATATCTGACTTTGGGTTGGCAAGAAGTTTTGGAGGGGATCAAGTCGAAAACAGGACGAGAAAAATTGCTGGAACATAGTATGTTAATCAATGCACTAACATTATGAATTTATGCTGTGTATGAATATTCTCATGTATTTATCTGCCTTATTCTTTTGCAGTGGTTATATGGCGCCAGAATATGCCATTTATGGTTCATTTTCGGTGAAATCTGATGTCTTTAGCTTCGGAATTCTGCTATTGGAGATAGTGAGCGGAAAGAAGAACATAGGGTTCGATTTCCCTCAGGACCATCATAATCTTATTGGATATGTAAGTATTTTCCCCGGAAACTGTCATTACAGAATCACATTGATACATGTGTATTAAACTAAAAGTTTGGTTCAGGTATGGAAATTATGGACGGATGACAGGCCGTTAGAAGTCATAGATTCCTCGTTCCAGGATTTTCCTAACAAATCCGAGATGTTACGGTGCATCCATATCGCTCTGTTATGTCTGGAGCAGAATCCAGAAGACAGGCCAACGATGTCAACAGTAGTACTGATGTTGAACGGGGAGAGTATGCTTCCGCAGCCAAAGCAGCCTGGTTTTCTAATCAATTTCACTCCGAGTGCAACACATGCTTCATCAAAGAAGAGTTCATGTTCCGTCAATGACATTACCATCTCGGCGATGGAGGCTCGTTGATAAATTGATCGACGTGTTGATGCTTGCATTATAAGATTGTCTGCAGCTTGTGTTTTTGAGTCCAGTGTTATTGAATTCTCCGAAAATGTAATATGTTTAAGCATAAAATAGATGGTTCTTTAGTTGAGCAAAATTGACTGAACTAAATGGATCTAAACTAAACTGAAATTAACGAGTTTTGGATGAATAGATACTTTTGTGTTATTTAGGAATTTTCTGTGTTTTCTTGCTATTTATCATCCTTTTCTGTAAATTCACTTCCCAAGTTTGTTAATTTGAATTTCATACTCTAATACAATTTGATCATCTCCCGTCAATTCTATTATATACATGTTTCATCAATTTGTTGAAGTATTATCTTGTATTTGAATGTTGACCAAGAAAAATGCATTATTAGCTAATAATGATAATCCACATTAGTGGTGGTCTCATACTATGAGAAAAGTCGAATTTCAGTATGGGACTGTCGTCTTAACTGGAATTATATCCCAAACAATCCGATAAATCCTATTCCTCGTGTTATCAGCAAGTTGTTGTTGTCTAGTGAAACCACTAGCAGGGGCCATGGAAGGCAACTTTTATCCACCCCAATTCAAAGATACGTTGAATCTGCACTCACTTGCTCTATTTTGTCATTTTCATCCATTCATCATCTATTTCTATGCCCTCTTCTCTTATTGAAAGCTCAGTGTGAAACCAAAAGAAATAAAAATATCAACTTTTTAGGTTTTCTACAGTTCCTTTACTATTCTTATAATTATGAGCTTGAGTTCTGAGCAGAATGTTACCTATTTTGCAACAGAGTGGTTGAATTGCTAGTTAATGTGCTCTAATTGTTTAATACTCATTTGGTCTGTGCCCACTATTCTTTTTACGCGGTCACTTTATAATTTAGTATCAGAAAAGTAGATTGGTATGTATGAAATCATCCCAAGCATGGAGATTATTCATTGTGTTTTTCCGCAGCAAGGATTGATTTTGACCCGGTCTCGACTAATTACAAATTTAACATCACATTTTATCCTCACTCACGTGTACTTCGAAAACATATGATGAGGAGGTAATAATAAACGATTAAAGACTTGAGCTCATTTCTCTTTATCTGAAAATTCATTAATTTCAGAATTTACAATTCAGTTTCATTCGTTTCAATTCTGCTTAATTATTTTTATACTATAATTCAGTTCTGTCCCATCTGAAACGAGAACAGAGCCGCAGTATCACCTTTTATGTTTTCATTGTGAATGTTGTGTAGGTAATTAAATCTACAATAATTAAGGACCTTATAATATGTTTGCTAACTGATGACAAGTTGCTTAATTGCTTTCACTAGAACAGTACACAACAGCTGCTTCTTTCAAATCTTTCTCCCCTTCAAGAACATAATCCAACTGCCTTATTACACTTGTCTTGGAGAACTATAGGCTTCCTCAGATTTTTCTGGTAATTTTACATGTACTCATACTTAGTTCTTTAACTGTTTATTGAAGTTAGATGTTGATCATCCAATCATGTGTTACAAGCTTTTACATGTTCAATAATTATTAGCAGATTTTGTGATTGCTGATTTGATCAATATTCAATATTTTCAGCAGTCTTTATTCAACGAAACTAGCTGGGTCGTGTTTGATGACTTTCTCCTTTTTACAAGAGTGCATAGGGAAGCCGTAATGGTAATTCAATGGATATATGGTGGTGTATGTTGTATTGGCTGTGCTTTGCGTTGGAAATTTCTGCGGTCACCGACATTATGAATGCGTCGCAGGCTCTTAAAGATGGTGAGATGCTGGTTTCGAGTGGAGGAAGCTTTGAGGTGGGATTTTTCACTCCAGGTAGTTCTAATGGCCGGTACTTGGGGATTTGGTACAAGAATATTCCAGATAGAACTGTTGTTTGGGTTGCAAATAGGCGAAACCCGATTGTAGATTCATCTGGCATGTTGCTGATTGACAGAACAGGCAATCTGGTACTGTCAAACAGGACTAATGGTCTGGTTTGGTCGACAGCTGTGATTACAGTAGCGAAAAGTCCAGTGGTACAGCTTTTAGATACTGGAAATCTTGTCGTGAGAAATATTGATGATGGTAATAAAGATAGTTACTTGTGGCAGAGTTTTGATTATCCATCGGATACGTTGTTACCGGGGATGAAACTCGGATGGGACTTGAGAACTTCTCTTGAGAGGCGCCTGTCGTCATGGAAGAGCCTCAATGATCCTTCGCCAGGGGAACTCAACATCGGTATAGAACTTGATCCATATCCACAAAAAGTTATGTGGAAGGGTGCCAATAAGTTCTTTCGAGGAGGACCGTGGAATGGCCTGAGATTTAGTGGTGCTCCTGAGCTAAGAAGAAATCCTCTGTTTGACTTTAGGTTCGTATCTAATGAGAAGGAGATTTACTACACCTACGAACTCCTCGATGGATCAGTCATCACAAGGTTTGTGTTGAATGACACAACTTCCACTCATGAGCGTTACGTCTGGGTTGAGGCAGATCAATCTTGGAAGCTTTATGCATCTGCACCCCGTGACTATTGTGACAAGTATGATTTATGCGGTACTAATGGTGTATGTGTAATCACTGGCTCGCCTGTTTGTCAATGTTTAGATGGTTTCAAACCAAAATCAGCACAGAGGTGGAATTCTATGGACTGGTCGGATGGATGTGAAAGAGATGAGCCTTTTAACTGTTCGATGAAGAATGACTTCATGAAATTTTCGAGCTTAAAACTACCGGATACTAAATATACTTGGGTAAATAAAAGCATGAATCTCAGAGAATGCAACGAGGCATGCTTGAGGAACTGTTCTTGTACAGCTTATTCAAACTTTGATATTGCAAGAGGTAGTGGATGTGCCCTTTGGTTCGGAGATCTGGTTGATATCAGACAGTTCTCGGATGGTGGCCAGGATATTTACATAAGAATGCAAGCTTCATCAAATCATGGTATGTCTCTTGTTTTCGTTGCTGTACGATGTTGCAGGAATTTGCATTTTATCATTATGCACATGAGCTTGTTGTGTCATGGTATGTCTCTTGAATTGATTGAATGGTTTTTTCTTTACAGCAAAGAGGTCCCTGGTGATAGTAGCTTCAATAGTAATACCCTTTGCTTTAATTTGTGCGTCGCTTCTTGTCATCTGCTATTGGCGAAGAAGAGTGAAGGCAAAAGGTATGTTCACCAGAGCTTTTGTACCTTCACTTTTCATTGCAACTCAAATCTTCTGTCGTTCTCATGATATGTGTTCTCTAGTATCTGTGTTTCTTTTAGGCTCAACCATACAACTTCTTACCTGCTAGTTTGAGTTTCAGGTCAAACTATGCGTTTGCCTTTGTGGTTGTTCATGTGAACTTAAAGAAAAATTGAGTATCTACTCTTGATAATACATTCTGTTTTCTTGATTACCAGCCTTTCTAGTATATGGTTTGCATTATAAATGTTGCACATTGAACAGATAAGGATGAAGATACCCACGATGATATAGTCCAGAAAGATAAACAGGACCTTCCCTTTGTTAGACTGTCTAAAGTTTCACGTGCCACTGAGAATTTCTCTGCGGACAAGAAGCTTGGTGAAGGGGGTTATGGACCTGTCTACAAGGTAAGAAAGAGAGAAGAGAAGCTCCAGTTTTTTCAAGCTGCTACAAGTACATATTTCTGATAACTATAACATGACTGCGAAACTGCAGGGCACACTGTGTAACAGACAAGAAATTGCGGTGAAGAGGCTATCAAATAGTTCTGGACAAGGATTGGACGAGTTCAAAAATGAAGTCAAATTGATAACTAAACTTCAGCACAGAAATCTTGTGAAGCTTCTTGGTTGTTGCATTGATGAACATGAGAAAATATTGATCTACGAATACATGCCCAATGGAAGTCTTGACTCATTTCTCTTTGGTTTGTTACTTGAAAACCTTGTCAAACATTAAACATCCTTATGTTTTCTTTAAGATTGAAATCCTTAGCTTTGATTCTAACTTGTCAGAAGATGCAAGAAGATCATTCTTGGACTGGTCGAAGCGCTTTAACATCATTTGTGGAATCGCTCGTGGACTTCTCTATCTCCACCAGGATTCCAGATTAAGAGTTATTCATCGAGACCTCAAAGCAAGTAACGTGCTACTAGATAAGGACCTCAACCCAAAGATCTCAGACTTTGGGCTGGCAAGAACTTTTGGAGGGGATAACATTGAAAACAAGACCAAAAGAATAGCGGGAACATAGTAAGTACCGTAACATTGAACGTAATGTCAAAGCATATCTCTTATGTTACTTACTCTATTTTACATCTGCAGTGGATATATGGCACCAGAATATGCCATTTATGGTTCATTCTCTGTGAAATCGGATGTATATAGCTTTGGCATTCTAATATTGGAGATTGTGAGTGGAAAGAAGAACTTATCTGACCATCCAGAGGACCATCACAATCTTATCGGTTATGTAAGTATTTTTTTCTGATCACTCAGTACAAGACATGTTTTCTCTTGCAACCTCTCGTATTAACAAATCTTCTCCGGTTCAGGTATGGAAATTATGGATGGATGAGAGACCTCTAGAAGTGATTGATAAATTGTTCCATGGCATGCCAAACAAACCTGAGATGATTCGGTGCATCCACGTGGCTTTGTTATGTCCTCAGCAGAATCCAGGAGATAGACCAAGCATTACAGCAGTAGTTCTTATGTTGAACGGGGAGAGTTTGCTTCCGCAGCCGAAGGAGCCTGGCTTCCTGATCGACTTTATTCCAAGTGAAACACACACTACATCAAGGAAGAAATCTTGGTCCGTCAATGATATCACGATCTCAGTCATGGATCCCCGTTGAGCTGATAAGTCGCTCGCTCAATCTACGTACTGCTAGTGTTAATTATCAAGATTTTTTGCTTGCTGAAATTCTGTTAGCCTTTGTATTGAGATCTGTCTGAGTAGCTAGCCACAATGAAATCTTGCTGTATAAAGTTTGTTTGCTCAAAGTTTAAAGTGAGCTGTGTCTATATCGATCATACAATTAAAAACTAGTTACCTTGTCCTTGTATAATTAGAATTTCTCTAGTATTCCATACTAGTTACCTTACATATTCAAAACCATAAACGCCAATTCTTGCCCACCACTTGTGAGGATCTTGCATCCTAATGATGACCAAGGCCAAATCGATCTACCTTTCGATTTGAGGATCAAGTTTTGTTTATGTTTTTAGTATTTACTTAGTACAATGGTTTGAATTATTTATGGATTAGATTATGTCATGATAGTTGATAGTTAAGTATACTAACTTTGGTTAGGAAGGATTATTCTTAGAGTAAGTCTTACTAGCTAAGTAGAGTATCTAGTTAGGGGATTCTTAATGGGTCAAGTCCATAATAATTGTAGAAGTTATAAAAACTTCAATCCCTTTTCAATTTAATATGATGTTGAAGATTAGTTTATGAGTAGAACTGAGAGCTCTCCGGTAAATGCGGTATAATGTTTAGTACTTAAGTTTACCCGGGATAAAACCTAGAGAGTAGGCATATCTTTGGTTGCGAAAAGTCTCATGAATGGATCGATGGGCATGTATTTTTGTGTGCTAGCCGATCTACTCCGTCTAAAGATATAGAGTTGATTGTGCTCTTTAACGCTGTGACCGTGTAGATCTGAAGTGTATCTAGTAGAGGTGTTGTAAGCCTTACCGTGCATAAGGATATTTGGGTTGATTGGCTGATATGTAGCCAGGTCTAACAGGTGCCTAACATTTGGGATTGTATTAAGGCTATATTTTTATTCGACAAATTGAGCTTTGCGAAAGCAAGGAGGACAGGATTCCATGGGTCCGGTGAAGAAGCAAGCGGCAGAGACCGGGAGGATCTCCGCTCATCACCACCGATGCCCACCGGCAACGGTAGCAAGGATCACGCTATCCAAGCGCGGTATTGGAGCAGATCGAGAAAGGGAGAGCTGCTCAGCCGTGCAAGGAAAGAGGTGAGAAGGGAGGGTGGTCTCCAATTATTGGATCGATAACCAATCAGTGGAGGGAAGTGTCGATTAGGCTAAATCGGAGGAGTAGAGACATGCCATCTGATATGTACAATATAGTCCCACCTCCTACAGTCGTGATAGTACGCCACGACTTATCAAGAAGGACAAACTTATCATTACGACGAAGAAGGGCCGTCTCTACGAAGTGCCGGCATCACCAATTTTGTACCAACTGCTCCAAACCTATATTAAGGCCGGCATTACATTATGCTTCACCACGGCCTCATACACACCAAGGTGCCGGAGTCCGGACGACTTCACCACGACCCTTCGAACTTGTCACTATCATTTGGATTGAGTCCACGTGCCTCCAACCTCCGACAACACGTGTCAAAATCCCGCTAAGCCGACCAAGGTCCGGCGTGTCAGAGCCCGAGCTCCGGCGAGATTCGACTACAAATAGAGGACATTTATTCATCATTAAGGTACACAACAACTAACCGAAAATCTACTCTCTAGACTTTGAGGGCCGAGACTACGCTCTCTCAATCCCAAACACGTAAAGTCTGTAGACTGGTTTGTCTTAGGCAAACCGGCCCAAAAGGGTTTAACCTCTTCCACGTGTTTCAGGTATCTAGTGACGGCCAGGCACGGACACACTTGGAAAAAAGAGGCAGCAATTGCTCCCCCTGAATATTAGTTTATTAGAAATTAGTTTATTCACGGATGAAACCATTTAATTCATAAATCTTCCATAAAATTAGAAAGTATCAAAAAGTATATTCAGCCGTACAAACAAATCTAACTAAAAATACAAGAATCTCGTCAAAAGATTTGAATAATTTAACAATAAAATATACTAAAAGTTGTGCTGATATTGAATTAATTGAATGAATAAATAAATAATATACTTAATTGATGGAATATTTTATTTTTTTAAATATATGATTGTATATCATGGTTGTTATGTATCTTAAAGTTACTATGAATAAGTTATGTAACATATTTTTATGAGTTGAAAATTATTAAGAACATAATTCGAACACAATAATGTGAAACACCTAAAATCATTGTATTAAGTATAAATCTAATAGTTCATAACTTGTTATCTTTTGTTATGTTTAACGATTGCTACCACTGACTATTTTTTCTGCGTCCGTCCCTGACAGCCTCATCACCAAGAGAAGGATCCGAAGGCCTACTCTACTCACTCCTGATGAAGTCCTTTTCCACTCTCCTCCGAGGCCTACTCTACTCAATCCTGACGAAGCCTTTTCATCTGGACGAACGAACCTTAGACAATACAAAGTGAACTGAGACGGACTAGATTCATCCTAATCCACGAACCTTGCTTTAGCCCGAAATATGCCTTATCACCATCCAGGCGATGTCCAAGTGCGAATCAAGGAAGACAAAGGCTTGTTGAGGTTGGAGCACCGTGCACCGCCGAGAGCCATGGACGGAGGGGAGCGAAGCCCGGACCGAGTTGCCACAATGCACAATTGAAACGCAGCAGCATTCGGCTACAACAGCCGAATGAAGAAGAAAAAGAAAAGGAAAGGAAGAGAAAGAAAGAAGAAGAAAAGGAGAAGATTTCCGTTGCGTGTTTGATGGGAAGGACGAACATGGAGATCTTGAATTTTGATTCTCCAAGTTGCAAACGTTGTCTGGGGCTTGGTTTCATACTACTATGTTTTGAAAGCCGGTTCGGGCCGGCCGGTCCGAACAGTTCGACCGTAAAACCGGTGGCGAACGGTTCGTTGTAGTGCCATAAACCGCTAAATAGCCGTTTCACAGAAAATCGCTCGAGCCGGTGGAAAACCGGACCGAACCGGGAACCGGCAAACCGCCGGCTCGAGCAGTTCAAAAAAAAAAAAACAGCCCTAAATTACCAACTATGTTTCTTCAGTGGAGAGCTAAAACACCGAACCACCATGCAGCTCCATCTGAATCCGTCTAATGCTTCGGCAGTAAGAAGACCGACGTCGCCGTCACCCACTGCAAGCGCGGCCGTGGTCTGATCAAGACCAACGGAACGTCGATCGAGCCGCCACCGATTCGCTGGAGTTGACATGAGGATCCGAGTCAAGGGAAGAGGTCACACTTCTCAGATCTACGCGATTCATCAGTCGATTGCGAAGGCTCTGGTGGCGTATTACTAGAAGTATGTCAATGAGATGTCGAAGAAGGAGATCAAGGATATTCTGGTCAGGTACGATAGGACCCTGCTTGTGGCTGATCCGAGAAGGTGCGAGATGAGATCCAGTCCGATTTGAGGTTTCCTGCCCATACTTCACGGATTATGATTAGATCGGTGGTTTTCCGGTGATCGGACATCGTATTAGTTTGTGAAATTGGGGATTTTTTTGGTTTTGATTGTGGTTTGAGGTTTTGTGGGTGGTTTTATTCTTGAACTAACTCCATATTCAGTATCTTCTGTGTTATGTTTCCAGTTTGTGGTGATTTCATATTTGCTTGCCTGAATTCTACTGTATATCTGTCTTCTAAACCATAATTATGCAAGCTCAACTATTTCACACAAGATTAGTGATTTTGTACGTGATGTGGCAGTCATTCATCTTTCTAATATTAGATTTAACAAGTATAATAACTGATCCTTATAAACCAGTTTATCATTTTCTAATATACTAATAGTCCCCTAATTAAGATTATATATGACGTCATACCGGTTCAAACGGCTCAATTTAGGTCCGGTCCTCGATATTAAAAAATACTTTAAAATCGGTCCGGGCTCGGTTTAGTCCGGGCCTGGACCGATGCTCACCCCTAGTTAGAATGCAGCATAAACCCTAGCCGCTTAAACCTTCTTCCTAAAACCCTAATTCCAGGTATTTTCTTTATTCTTTTTTGTACCAATTTCTTCTTGTTCATTTCGTCTGCTAGCTGATTTTCTGTCGGTACAGTGAACTTGAAATGCTTTCGTTTGGTGTTTCCGTTTGTATGTTTCCGTATTGATTTTAATTTGAATTTCAAAATTTGAATATTGAGAGCTAGTTATTGTCTTATTCTGCAGAAAGAAAGAATGGCTCTCTACAACAAAATCGGAAGCATGTTGAGGACTAGTGTCTCTGCCAGCAGGGTGTCTAATGCCCACTCGTCCATGCTTACCGCCGTTCGCTGCATGACTACCAACCTTTACGTTGGAGGTATTTTTAGAGCATACACATTTTTTGATAACTAGGCAGTCTCTAGATAAATGGTAGTATTGTTTAGTTTATTCCGTTCTCATGAAATTTGGCTCACTTCTTGGTTTGGCAGGACTCGCTACCAACACTGCTGATGACACTCTGAAAGAAGCATTTTCCC